>JAXRJS010000048.1:4497500-4700000 GCA_037127375.1 Dione juno
TTGGTAATAAAGCACATTCAATCACTATATTGATTTCATCCCATCCTCGGTGTCAATTAGACGAATTCCTTACCAGAAAAGGCGTGTGTTTCTTGTGTCCCCTGGACAACTAGCAAGGATGGCTAAGTAACTAATATTTTATTTTGAATCATAGTGCACTTTATTGCATATATTATACATAATATGCTATATATGTAATATTATATTATACTATAAATGTGAGATAAAATTCTGATCAGAGCACATTTAAAAATGTCCTTAGGATAACCAGACACTTGGGCAAATATAACGAGTATGTACATATGTACAGATAATTGTTTTCTGGTGATTGTTCTTGCTTTAAAAAAAGTTCATGTGTGTATCATTAGTGGTTTAATGTATTACTTATAGATTTCCGCTATGATTGAACGGTTTTGTTTTGTTCCTGAAGTTGAAGTGATAAAGAAATATTATACTACTATTTTAAATGTACATTAATTTAAAATAATGTATCTAAACTTATGTAAAATGAATTTATGCTTAAAGATGTGTTGATTGTTATTTTGTTGGTGGGAATTTCCAATTGAAATAATTTTGAAAATATGACGGTGTTTCTTTAATTATTGGCTTTTAAAAATCATATAAAAAATCTCTATCCTCGTCTTTAAGTATTTTTTTTTTACCTTTACCTTTTTTAACTAATATTAAATTCAAACGGCTTGTAGTAATCTTTAGTTTAAATTTTAATAAATCCGTTTTTGCTTTTAGTTGTTATGGTTGTCCTAGGGACAATTATATTGAAAGTTACTTCTTAATCAGGAGTAACGTTATTAATATATGAAATACAAATCAACTGAAATTTATATCGCTCAGAAGTCTATTAAATTGGTTGTCCAGAGAACAGTCTTACTTCGAGTCTTGCTTTATATAGATTCTTAAACAATAAATCATTATCTACGTAGTGAAATGTTTAAAATACGTAAAACTTCACATCAAAACAATATATAAATAGTCTTTAAAAAGAATTAAATCTATGAGCTGACATAAGCTTTCACTAAGTTCAATTTAAACGTAAACAAATCTTGGTATTCGGTATTTTAAGTTGTTACTTATATATATTGTATAAATTGACATCACTTCACTACCTTATAGATAAGATGAATAATAAATATAGTCTCTATCACATACCTCCATTAGGTTACTTGATACATTTCTTTTTATTATTGCAAAACATAAATAATTTTCGAGCACGGAAAATATTTTAACGATGTTCTAGATATAGATACTCGTCTTGGTATGAGTACAATGACCCGATTGGACTTAGCTTGACACTTTTATCTGATCTCGTAATGTCGAATAATTTTGACATTATCGTCATGTTAAGTATTCATACTTAGGTACGGTTAGAAAAAAATATCAAGACACTCTATTCTCCACTTTCCGCCTGACTTCGAGCTATCAGAGTGATTCATTCCCCCTAGTGTGGCACAAACCCACTACCATCGCTGCATCGTACCGTCAAACGCTTGCTATTGATACTTATAATCACGATATTTATACTATGATATTAATATCATAGTATAAATATCGTAATTATAACGTTTAAACCAATTATAGTCTTACTGCACTTATTATAATCTAACTACTTCTTAATTTGCATTTTATAAAAAATATTTTGACATTGATTAAAAAAAATTCTATATTTATTATAAGTCTCACGACAGATAGCTTTGTGAAGTATTTCAATTGAACGCATATATTCTTTGCACTGTGTCTATATAATTAAAGACATTCAGAAAAAGATCAAAGACCTCGGGATCTCGATATATATAAGATGAATATTACACAATAATATTCGTTAAAATAACGAGTAGGTAACCGTTCGTTATCTATTGACGTCACTACTTTGCCGTAAAGTTATTTTCCACTATGAAAATTACAACCCAGAAAAATTATTTCATCATCCCTGTTTCTTCTTTTGGAATATAGCAACAAATATGTATGAAATAATATTTTTGCTAATGCATTATGTACTGTTTTATGCTCAATATAATATTGATATCACAAAATGGTAACGAGAATGATTTTTTTTATTATTTGGTCTGTTACTTAGATGGCGAAATTTTAAATGAATAATAATATCTTGCCTTAGCGAAGGACGTGTAAGACTTAATTCCAGTTCGTCAAATTCTGTTCAAGCTTAGTAACTAAGTATTCAATAATTGCCTAAAATCTTATACGTAATCTATTTTTAGTGTTTTTCCTATTACATGTAATCTAGCTATCGTATATAGCAAAGTATAAGTATCATTGCGTTGATGTAACCATGTCTAGCGTAGAAGGTTGATGCGACATTGGTGGAATTTGCTCCGGCGTATATTGGTCAATAGTGCTGGTTTCTGTGACGTTGATGTGCGCGCGCATCTCCCATCTCGTTTTGCTCCTTTGACCTTTAAAAGAGCACTCTGCTGAACGCTGAACAAAGTCATTTTTGTTTTTCATACTTTTTTGTTAAAACAAAGGGCTATTTCAGTTTGAAAGACGTTTGGACTCAAGCAGTAGCACGATTTCATGTCACACTCGTATATTAAATGGTTTTAAGCTACGACATAATTTGATCTTATGCGATGTTAATATGAGGAAATAATATTCTTCACATATTTTAAATAAATATATGAAAAATATTTTTCTTATTCTGCTATTGTATAAAAGCCTCGTTTTACATGTTACTGGGAAGTCTCTACCAACGTATAATTGTGATGACAACCAAAATGATGTCTATTAATTTGCTTCATTTTGTCATCTAAACATGTATTATAAGAAGAAACATTTGTGATTTTGTATGTATGTAAACTATTGATTTCAATAATTCTTTCGCCATTAGAAAGGTGTATTTTCACATAGTGGCATAGGCATATATTACATTTTCAAAAAACAGGGATCAATAATAAAAATACAATGATATTAATAACCTAAGATTTGAAAAATATTGTCATTAAAAATCTATTCTACAGTATTATAGAACGGATCATTATCTATAATATTCACGTAGCCAAATAAATCATTGTGTAGTCCAAGAGGGCGAAATCGCAGGCGGGTCGCTAGTTTAAAAAATAATAAGAGTTGTACAAAGTTACTGCTTAAATTACATTGATAGGTATAATCAGAAAGTCTATATATATAATGTTGGTTCTACATTACATATTTACGTAACTAAAAATAAAATATAGAACACACACACACACGCACGTGCGGCTTAATAATATTTAATAATTATTATTTATATATATATAATGAATTATAATTGTATATATATATATATATATATATATATATATATATATATATATATTTAATAATTATTATTTATATATATATAATGAATTATAATTGTATACTTTATATCGTTAAACCACTTCACTGTGCACATATACCGTCAATACAAGACTTAACTTTTTCATTTGGATCATTTCAGAGACAGTCACCAACTAGACTTACCTGCATTCGGTCACTATGCTACGGGTATCTTCTTTTTGGATAAGCTTCACCATCAGGATATTGAAAAGAAGTTCCAAGAGCTTGCTGAGAGTCTTGAACTTCGCGTGATTTGTTGGAGGACAGTGCCAACTAATAACTCTACCATTGGTAAGATATGTTTTATATTAAATCTTATCACTGTGAATAAATGTTGATTAGTACTAGAACAAAAGACAAAATTTAGGAATTTTTAAAACTAAAGCCAAATATTTTCACGAAATTATTCATGTTGCCTTAAAATGTTAACAATTGTAACTATTCTGATAATCTTGTAGAGCTATCATGTTTTTCGTTAACATTTTTTAAAAGATGATCAATATTCTTATGGGCTTCTTTCACTTTCTAATTAATAATAATTTGTGCAGTATATTAAATATGTATGGATATTTTGAAACAATTGAAAGAAGCCCTTAATATATAATTGCCATGTTATTTTGTCTATCAAACGTTTCGATCACCATCATCGAACATTTGTCCAGCTTGTTTTGTGCATACGGGCAGTTTGCGATTTGCGGCTATCATTCCAGGTCGTACACGTAGTCTAAGTCGGTTGGGTCGTTAACGCGGCCGAGCGGTCTTGCGATGCTTGACCATATGGTTTGTTTAATTTAAAAATATGAAGTGCTCTCCATGAGAAATTCGTTTAACTCTTGTCTGTATCTCGATTACGATTTAAAGTAAAATCATACTACATAGCAAACACATTTCAAAGTTAAAATATTTCTTAAAAACCATCGAAGGTAATTACTAGATACTTATCTTATTTATAAACTGTACCTAATTATTTTTGTATTGCTCTTATACAGTTCGAGAGTAAAACGAGTTTTTCTTGCTATATTTGAAAAAGAATTCCATTAATTTGCACTTATATTCAGCACAGATTTAAGAATACTATTTGTTTCCTTTCAAAGTGCAAATTGATGGCAATATAGCTTGTTGTTAAGATGAATATGGCATGGGCTCGTGATAACCGGCAGTATTATAAATTTATCGAAATTATATTTATTACTTTATAATTTATTCTATACAATTAATCATATATTTATAGTACCGAGCCTGTGCCAAGAGAATGTAAATTTATTTATAATTTGTTATTAGCTTGAGATATGTTTTTATACCTTTTATATATTTTAAATACCGATATCACCTCTACAATCTCAAGTTAAATATATTAAGTCATTATATGACGCTTCGATGGTAAAATATAATATATAACGCAATAAATGAGTACAATTTACGAAAAATTAGAAAAAGTACAATAAAAAAAATTCATTTAAAGTGCATGTTACATTGCAGCTTTAGTAAACATGGTTACACATTTTCATAATTACCATCAGAGCGCGTTCCTATAGTACCATTTAGGTTTTGATAGATTAAGACAAGATAGGGGCGATACAGAGATCAGTCAGTAATGGCCTTATTTGGCTCGCTTTCAGGTCAGGTGGCTCGTAACTCGGAGCCATATATGCGTCAAGTGTTTGTTACCGGAGATATCAGCGACGAAAAGCAACTCGCACGTCAGGTAAGACCTTGGACGCGAGATGACAGAAAGACACGACTAGGTACAACACTAAACGTTAAAGCAATTGAGTATGAACTTGCAATATTGACGGAAATTGCGATTTCAAACTCGTCCCATACATTTTCTAGGACCCAAAGCACTTTTGAAGCATTTTTTTCAGATCGTTGAATCGCGCGCGGGCTCGGAGGATCTTCGCTCTACGTTATAAACGTAAATTAAAGTAAACTTATCTACCATATACATTTTAGTTTACTTTCGTGTGTTTCTTTGTGGGGCGATTTGTGGAAAGGTTTTTACGATTTTCGCAGATATTCGTGCTGCGTAAACGGGCCTCCCACGAGTTAGTGGTGCCAGGTGCACGTTTCTACATATGCAGCTTGTCTCTGAGAACTATCGTGTACAAGGGTCTGCTCACTTCGAATCAACTATGGGTAAGTCGAAATAAATAAGTGCCAATTAATTAAAATTCATTAATTTAAAAGTCAATATTTTCTATATATAAAAAAAAATCATACCATGAAGCTATCTTATTTCTATCCATTTCCATACTGAAGAGGTCGTAGCAAAATACGTATAAAAAAAAATTAAATTATACCCTACCATACTAACATTTTATTTTATGTTTTAGGAATACTTCAAGGATCTAAGCAACCCAGCGTTTACCACCTACTTGGCACTGGTGCATACTCGTTTCTCGACCAACACCTTCCCGAGCTGGGAACGCGCACATCCTCTGAGGTATAATGAATATTTTTATACCATATTTTCTAAAATATCAATATTATTAAAATGTTTTATATAATTTTATTTAATATGTGTTACAGAGTACTTGCCCACAATGGCGAGATAAATACATTACGAGGTAATGTCAACTTAATGAAGGCGCGAGAGGGAGTTATGAAAAGTGAATTATTTGGAGATGGTATGTTGCAATAATTGTATTTATAAAATGATTCCATATTTTCCTTTAAAAAAAACCGTCGATTATTTTGTGCAAAGAAAAGAAAGATGCATATAATGACGCAATTGTAAATGTACTGTTTTAAGTCGCTATCAAATGTTTTCTGCTTCATTTCATCGATTGCTGCGGAAAATTTAATAATTTGATTAATTAAAAATTGCATACGAACTGCGTTTTCCATATAATTTATCACAATATGCTTTATTAATCTATCTAGCGAAACAAAAGGAAAATAAATTATTTCAAATATAATACCAACCCCAGACCCCCTCTACATTACCTCTACAGAGAATATATGTCACAATCCTGTAACATATATAATATGTATATATACATACATTTTAACAGCGCCAGAATGGCTTATTATTTTTTTCAGACCTGAAAAAGCTCTACCCCGTAGTGGAACCAAATCTATCCGACTCTGGTTCAGCGGATTGTGTCCTCGAGTTCCTTCTACACTGCGGCAACAGATCCCTCCCGGAAGCCGTCATGACGATGGTGCCGGAGGCCTGGCACAATGACCCCACAATGCCTAAGGAAAAACGAGACTATTATCAATGGGCCGCATGCGCTATGGAGCCTTGGGATGGACCAGCTCTTATATCTTTTACAGATGGGCGATATATAGGCAAGTATTTGTTTTCTTTTTGGTTGTAGATATATTTGGGAAGGTAGAGAATCGTTAGTGTTTTTTTTTATTATTCGAAGCTAATGTAGCTTAATTTGATAAAATATTTTTAAAAAATGTAAATATACATTAAAATAACAATTGAATATCAATATTCTCCATTGAATTAGGACTTTGGCTATCATCGTAATCATCGTAATGTCCAATTTCCAGTCTTAGAAATAAACTATTATTACTTCCCAGCTCTTATAATATAAGGTGCATCGTAAAGTCTCGAATTTGGGTTATAAGCGTATAACAGAGTGTCTTGACACTAGGTTCTCTCTGACTACCCTGATATATGCGGAATGCAACGTAAGGCCGAATGTTTTTTTATTAAAATATATTATAAACATTTTAATATGTACTATGACAATGGCATGTTTGGTACATTTTCTTAAGACTTACAAATAGGTATAACTAAATATTGTGTGTTTCTATTTTAGGTGCGATCTTAGACAGAAACGGTCTGAGACCGTCTCGTTTCTACGTGACGAACGAGAACGTTCTTGTGATGGCGTCAGAAGTGGGCGTGTATGATGTCGACCCGGAGAAGGTCATTCTCAAGGTTAGTATGGAGCAGGCCTTAACTTCTTTTTAGCATTTACTTTTATATGTGTCAAATTTGTAGGTACATATGATAATATGAAATATATTTAAAAATCTTAAAAATCTTTCGTACATTTAATAAAAACATATATTAACAAATCACTTACATAAAAATTCATGAACTAACCAAATTTCTAGTAAAGCTTCATTATGAATATACATTTTTTAGTTCAATTATTTATGCTATTCAGCATTACTTATACTGTTTAGTGAATTTAGTATATTATCCAATTAATTTTCCTTTCAGAGTCGCCTCAAACCAGGTCGTATGCTTCTCGTCGACACTGAAGACAAAAAGATTATTCAAGATGTTGAATTAAAGATAAAAATTGCTAGAAGCAGACCTCACTCAAAGTGGTTAGAGGAACAGGTAAAATATTAAACTTTAAAATATCATATAATTTATTATAATATTATTTATATAATTTAAATTAATTGCAAATGAAATGTTTCTATGCCGCGTTTTTAATGGAAAATTATTGGCTGATTATAACAGATGGTAAGTTCACCTTCGCTGTACAAAAATGGCGCCAATATAGTAATTACAGAATAGTAAACACATCCAAACAGCTTTTTAAATATTATTATTTATCATTATGACCCACATATAAATTTCAACATTGAAATCTATACACATATTTAAAACTTCCGCTACTTAGTGACTGACATACAGCGCATGACCGAAATTACGCAGCCTAGAAACCTGAAATTTCACATGTCAGTTCCTTGGAAGAGTGTACAAGAGGATTATGAAATGATGAGGAAATTCCAACGGGAATAGGAAAGAACGAGTTTTTACGTTTTATAACCCACGAAGATGATATAGCTCGTCTAAAATTAAATTTACACAACAAATGTTTAGAAATGCTTGATTATTATTCTTTTATATTTTTTTTTCATAATTTAAAAAAATATTATACTTAATGTTTTACTACTGTTCCATATTAACATTATATAAACCTTTTCAGATAACAATGGAAGATATACACAAGTCGATTTCCCCTCGGTACGATGGTGTCACAAACGGACACACCAGTGCTATATCCGGAATAGGGGACAAACGTCTTGGCCTATTCGGATATACTATAGAGTCTATTAATATGTTACTTCTGCCTATGATACAGAATAAGTTAGTATATGGTTTTTTTATACATTTAATTTTTGATGTAAATTCTTATCATGTAAATACTTTTCATGTAAATTCCTTTGTGAACCTGATTTTTTACTCTAATTTAATGAAATGGGACCTATTTTATGGACTGATTTATTGTATAAGTAAAATTCTATCCAAATATTTACAAAAACTTCAAGAGCTACGAATATGAGTTTATTTAGTGTTTATTTGGAACACACTAAGAATTTGACAATTTAAATTTATTTACAATCTATTTTCAAATGTAGCAAATACAAGACATAACCTAAATAACAATACTATGAAACAGGAAAGAAGCTCTCGGCAGTATGGGCAACGACGCGCCCCTGGCCTGCCTCTCGCGCTTCCAGCCGCTGCCGTACGACTACTTCAAGCAGCTGTTTGCGCAAGTCACCAACCCGCCCATCGACCCTTTCAGGTAATTGCTTATTTACTTTTTTGTATTTGTTTTGTATATTAATAAACCTAGAGATGCAGATGCAATGCAGGAAATGCAAGGAAGTAGAGTAGAATTTGTAGAGTTCTGTAAAAAAATTAAGTTTGTTTTTGATTTCTGAAGATCAAGCTCAGATTAGGGAAAATCGATATCCTCGCGAACGGAGAGCTAGTATTTTATATTATAGTACTCATGGTGGTAGTTGAGTTGAGTTTGACTGAAAACTAAACGTACTTTTGGGTGTCACACAGACCAATCAATATGTATCCGAAGTAATCGTTTTAGAAAGGAATTGACTTAAAGGTTACTAAAGGTAAAAATTCCTTTCTAAAACAATTACTTTGTGCATATACTGTGCATATATTATCTAACTAGTGGCTGCCCATAACCTCGTTGGCTGGACTTGATGATCCTTGTCGCCCTAAGATCTGTCATCCTTTTTTATTGAAATGCATGAGGCTCTTTTTCATGTTAGATTTTTACATGACAACGGAAATATTTACATAATTGTTACTTAAGATACGTTTTTTGTTTTTTAGTTTAGTTAATCTATTTTAGTTCTACATCAGATGTTCCAGATCCTTGATATTGTATTTGACGTTCAAAAAATGAAGCTTTTCTTCTTATTTTGAATAAAATTGTTTGACTTTGACTTTATATATCAAAATGTCCATTATGTTTAATGACTTGCTATGGCGCTATTTCTGTATTTCATATAGTTTAAAGGACATAATAGTTCTTCATTTGATGTTCTAGATCTTGGATATGTACATTTCAACGAAAATTGCTCATGACGCTCGACAACTTTTACTGAAGAGCACTTTCTGGTTTACAAAACTTTACATGTTTTATCATAATCATTAGTGTGTTATGGCAGCATTTCATTATTTCTTATAATTCAACTCGTCTATTATAATTCTCTATCAGGTATGCTAATCTTGAAAATCTTATACGGTCTAGATTCTGCCCTGACCTACCAAAAAAAAAATATTTAAATCGTCCTGTAGATCCGGAGATGTTCGTGTACAAACAGACCAACAGACAAACAGATTAATATTCTATCAATATTTTTCTTCTCCTGTATCATCCGTAAAATATTCAATGTACAGATTATATTTTTATCGGTTTTTAATTCTTTAGTAACTCTTTTTTCGATTCAGTAATATTACCTTTCATTCATAGGGAAAAGATAGTAATGTCGCTACTGTGCCCCATCGGCCCCGCCGCTAACATATTGGAGCCGAGTCCCGAATTCGTTCATCGCTTGTTTCTGCCGCAGCCTATACTGTCTATACCTGATTTGGAAGCCTTGAAGCGGACCTCGCATAGAGGGTGGAAGGTTTGTTTTAATAAAATTTAACTAACTGTCGTAATTAATATTTAGATTCCAAAGATGTAATCATTGTGGTGACGTCCCGTCCCGTCTCGTGCGCAGACCCAGGTGATAGACTGCACGTTCGCGACGGCGGCGGGCGCGCACGGCCTGCAGGCGGCGCTCACGCGCATCTCGGCGGAGGCGCTGAGCGCGGCGCGCGCCGGCTGCCAGCTGCTGGTGCTGTCGGACCGCGCCGCCGGGCCCGCCCGCGTGCCCGTGTCCTCGCTGCTGGCGCTCGGTAGCTATCCCCTTCCCTGCTCTGTTAGACTGAGCGCGGTGGTGGTGCTCACTAGGCTTCCCCCGCCTGCACTGCTGTGCGGAAATCGCAACAGCTTTTTCTGATACTGGATAGACAGTTGAGAATTAAGAATATAACTATATTTATATATATAACATTCTATTGAATTCTTCTTATACTATTCTTTTTTTTCATATATACATATTATATCTTAATTTACTCGTATGTATTTGACAATTACCATTATTATATAGGTGCCGTCCATCATCACCTGATCGAAACACGTCAACGTATGAAAGTCGGACTGTTAGTAGAAACAGCTGAAGCGAGAGAAGTCCACCATATGTGTGTCCTTCTTGGTAAGTTCTTGTTACTATAATGTGACCAGGTGTAGATGTTATTTTTAAAATAAAAATACAGACAATTGATATTTTGCTGAGTTTGTGTGTTATTTGTGTGACGATTTTGGTTTTTAGATGTTCTATTCTGTTGGTTTGTAGATGTTTAATTTTTCCATTTCTATGATAGGTTACGGTGCCGACGCTATCTGTCCGTACTTGGCATTCGAGCTGGCTTTCTCCCTGCGCAACGACAACCTTATAGATTCAAACTTGACCGATTCAGACATTTACTTGGCATATCAAAAAGCTATAGAGACAGGCTTGGCCAAGGTCATGGCTAAGATGGGCATTAGTATGCTGCAGTCGTACAAGAGTGCTCAGATATTTGAAGCAGTTGGTTTGAGTGAAGAAGTTATTGATAAATGTTTCAGAGGCACTCAGTCTAGAATTGGTGAGTTATGATATATATTTTTTGCAAATTCTAATATGAAAGGGACAAATTTGATAATTTTATTAGATTTAATTTTACATTTTTATTAATATGCCTAAATATATTAAGCTCATTTGAATTTATAAATTGTGCATCATACTCTTTAAATATTTAATAAAGTTAAAGTTCAAAGTTAGGGCTCACATGAACAATTGTTTAATAATGAAAATCTAAACGTTTTACTTGTAGGCGGTGTAACTTTTGAAGTTTTGTCAAAGGAAACATTTGACAGACACGCATTGACTTATGGTGAAAATCAAGATATGCTGGTACTAAGGTGACTTTGTCAACATACAAACTATTAACATAATACAAATTTTAATCACTTTGTATATAATATTTTAGTTGATCTAAAACAGGTTATATTCAAATTATAGTATACTGAGATACTATGCTGAGTTATGCTTTATTTTTAAATTACTATTTTAGATCGTTCTTAGGATCGTCTTTTTTTTAAATTATCAACAAAAACTAAATGTTTTTGTATTATTAAATTTTTAATAAATATATTTGAATAAATTCAGGAACCCAGGAAATTACCATTGGCGTGCCGGTGGCGAAAAACACATCAACGATCCAATGTCCATCGCTAACTTACAAGAAGCCGCTCTTGGAAATAATAAATCTGCTTATGATAAATATAGGTATGTTATTTATATTCTACATTATTTGGAAGATGTGCATGTAAAACATTTTTTTTTTCTCACCTTAATTATTATTTCGTAAACATAATAAATATAGAGACTACCAGATTTTTCTTGTTATTATAACATCGTGATGGTATTTTGATTATTTATTATTTTAGTATAAGTCAATAGATATGTACTGTCAAAAAAATTATGACATTTTAATAAAATATTTACTTTTGTTTTATCTATACTAATATAATAAAGTTGAAGAGTTTGTTTTATAGTACGTGCTATTTTCAGCTCCATCAATAACTAATTGAATCACAAAAACTTATTTTTTGAATTATATTATCGAGGAAAGCCATAGATTAAATACTACACTGTGTTAATCGTTTCGATGTAAGGGTTGCCTCTCTATCTCATGATTCTTAGCTTATATAATTACTATGTGTCAAGAGTTAATTATAAATTAATTAATTGCATAAATTATATCTATACATTTGCTTGGACTCAACAGAGAGAGCGCCTTGGAGTCGATCCGCGACTGCACGCTGCGCGGACAGCTGGAGCTCGTCAAGCTGGACGAGCCCATTCCGCTGACGGAAATCGAACCCGCGTCTGAGATTGTTAAACGGTTTGTTACTGGTGAGTTTTCCTTTTGAATTGTGGTTAAATTCAAAATAATACATTATATTTTTATATTCATGTATATATTCGTCCATATTGCTATTGTAGTTGATTGAATTTAAAGCAACGTTTGCCACCTATGTGAACTTTATTTCGATGAACAGACTGATGAAATAAATTTATTTTTAGTAATTTTTCATTTCGTACTTTCTCTTGCACATTGTACCGAAATTTAAAAATAAAAATTTGACACATTACAATAAATAGTTAATATATACCGTCAACTACGCTACCTCAACTTACGTGAATTCAAAGATACGCAGCTTTGAAATCTCGTCGTTTTTTGTGTAAGTGTCACACAATCAATTGGTAATACGATTGGAGAAGTGTTCGATGGACGAATATATTTAGAATTTGATAATTATAACGTTGAAAAGCTGATGGATTCTCACAATCAAGACAATAAACTGACGGTCGATGAGCTCATAGAAATACATGGGCAAGGATGGATGGAATAACTAGAATAGAGGCATTAAAAAAGGGTGTACAAGTATATAAAATATCGTTTTTAATGAAATGTACATTTCTTCTACAGAAAAAGGTTACAAGAGGAAGTCTTTGTGTAGTCAAATTACCTTGTCAAATTTGATGAAACTTGTAAAATCTGATCTTCATAAATATTTGTTATTTAGATTACTATTGTCCGGGGTATAATTGTATTTTAAAAATATTACACACTATATATACTTCTAATCTCTTTAACTGTGAAACCTCACCCCCATTTGTACGATTTTGATGATTTTACATTTGTCTGATATCTTACAGGTGCGATGTCGTTCGGCTCCATCTCGCTGGAGGCGCACACCACCCTCGCCGTGGCCATGAACCGAGTAGGCGGCAAGTCCAACACCGGCGAGGGAGGGGAAAACGC
This sequence comes from Dione juno, assembly GCA_037127375.1. Classification (NCBI taxonomy): domain Eukaryota; kingdom Metazoa; phylum Arthropoda; class Insecta; order Lepidoptera; family Nymphalidae; genus Dione; species Dione juno. The sequence continues at coordinate 4,510,996 of JAXRJS010000048.1, forward strand.
TGATAGATATCTTAACCAGGTAGGTTTTGTATGATTGATTGTTTTATTCTTATTAAATAAAACAGTTTAAACGGATTAATCGCGTATATTATCTTTTTTTTTTTTTTGGAAACCCGACGTTTCGAACACTTTGCAGTAGTCCGTGGTCACGGGTAGACTACCCGAGTAGTACGCGATTAATCCGTTTAAACTGTTTTATTTAATAAGAATAAACATCGCGGAAACCAAAGAACTTATTATGTTTTATTCTTTATTGGCACATTTTATCTCAAATATAACGAGGTAGAACAAAAGAACTTTAGTTTTAGGACAATTCGTTCTTCACTTTCCACCCGAATTTGAAGTACTGTGGTGCGGTGGATATGAAAGCCACACTTTGTCTGTCACGGCGGGGAAATAAGAATAATTAACAAATCAAATCAACGACTCGATCAGGCTTGTAGTCGAATGATATCCCACTGCGCCACTAAAGCCTCGTATATACATTATGATTTACTTTAGTGCCATTGTTTCCATTGAACGCAGGACCCCGACTTCAACAAGCGTTCCGCGATCAAACAAGTGGCATCAGGTCGCTTCGGAGTGACCGCCTCGTATTTAGCTCACGCCGACGATTTACAAATCAAAATGGCGCAAGGAGCTAAACCTGGAGAAGGCGGAGAATTGCCGGGTAAGTTAGCTATTAATTATGGTATCGCAAATGAAAGTTCGTTTGGCTTAATTTAAGTTTGTAATATTATACAGAAATATAATGAAATGGAAATATGATGTATTTATATATTTTGAGCGTTTTAATATTTATTTATTTTATTTTGTTAATAATAAGAGGTAATGTTTGATAGACAATGAGAAAACATCTAAAAAGAAAACCCATGCCAAGCCATAACTTACTACCCTTTTCTCTTTGATAGGGAAGTGACAAGTAAAGATATGTGATACTAAAAAAAATCTTATGCTTGCAATTTGTCCATCTTAACAAACGAATATTTTTTGAAGATATCATGTGATTTCTGAACAAATTACGAATAGTACAGTAATTAATTTACACAGTTTTATCATGTAGGATGTAAAGTAGTAAAGTATAAGACATCAGAAAAAGAAAAAAACCTTGCAAGAATATTGTTCCGCAATACGAACATAATAAGAAATACTTCTAACATTTATTACCTTTCCCAGGCTACAAGGTGACAGAAGAAATAGCAAGAACTCGTTGTTCCGTCCCGGGCGTGGGCCTCATCTCGCCTCCGCCGCACCACGATATCTACTCCATAGAGGATCTGGCGGAGTTGATATACGACTTGAAGTGCGCTAATCCCAAAGCCAGGATTTCAGTCAAGTTGGTGTCGGAGGTTGGCGTGGGTGTGGTGGCTTCGGGAGTTGCTAAGGTATCGAATTGTTGATTGTTGATCTGTATAATATAATGGGCTTCTACGGGACAACTTGAAACTAAATGTTATGGCAAATTATAAGTCCATTGTTATGAGTAGTGTAAATATTAGAAAGTTAATGTGCAATGTATCGGATTGTATATGCGAAAGATTCGATTTTGTGAAGCCATTTTACATAGTGAAAATACACACTTATATCAATTGGTTTTTATTTTATAAAAACTTTTAATTTTATATAATTCAATCCTTTTTATATGATCAAAAACAATGTAGCATCTGACACACTTCTGTTCAATATTCGAAATTCGCAGGGCAAGGCGGAGCACATCGTGATCTCGGGGCACGACGGCGGCACGGGCGCGAGCTCGTGGACGGGCATCAAGAGCGCCGGCCTGCCCTGGGAGCTGGGCGTGGCGGAGACGCACCAGGTGCTCGTGCTCAACGACCTGCGCTCCAGGTACGCCGCAGATAAATACAGAATTCACACACTTACTTATAGCTTGGTATAATTATTAGTCTACATATTTTTACTCTCCTAACTTGCTAAAAATATGACTTGGTCGATACTTAATGTGATGATTTTATAAGGCTATTTATGCACTATTGTGTATTTTAGAAGGTAATGTTGATTAAACATTATTTAATCGGTTGAAATTGAAATAAGTTTCTTTTATAAAATTCTTTTATTTTATTTGTAAGATGAACAATATACATATACATACGATAGATATATATATATATATATATATATATATATATATATATATATATATATATATATATATATATATATATATATATATATATATATATATATATATATATATATATATATTTACTATTTTAATTACAGAGTGGTAGTACAAGCTGATGGTCAGATCCGGACAGGGTTTGACGTGATGGTGGCCGCCTTGCTGGGAGCAGACGAATTTGGTTTCAGTACCGCGCCTCTCATTGCTTTAGGTGAGGAATAAAACATTATCAATTCACTATGAATTACTTAATTGTAAATTAAGAATATTTATGTCTATATAACTAAATCTTATATTAATTACTTATTATCGTCGTGGTAAATGCGGAGCAATCGGGGGTTTACATTATTTATTTTTTTCGGAACTAGTAAGACAAATGAGCAAGTGCTGCATTGAGTTCCGTCACTAAACGCGCAACGGAGAACGGAGTGTTGGCACATAGTTCTCTGCCCACACTAGTACAAACGTATTATTTAAGTTTTATATTTTCTGTTTTAGTAGATATTAATATATTCTGAGTTCCGTGTATTCCACTTTCAGTGGAACAGGCAAAGGGAACATTAAATGTATAAAAATAAAAAAAAACCTATACCAAAGCCCTTATAATTATTAGAAAAACTTACAATGTCTTTGAAATTGCTTGCGGAGAAATATAGTACAATGTTTACAAATATTGATAGATGATGACAATCTCCTTATTACATTAATAGCTATATACTAAAGTATAGAGAGTATTTTATATATTATGATTGCCTAATACCTATAACCTAATATCCAGAGTCCGTTACACTGAGGCCTAATAATCTGACTATACAGGCTGCACGATGATGAGGAAATGTCACTTGAACACGTGTCCCGTCGGCATCGCCACGCAAGACCCGGTGCTGCGCAAGAAGTTCGCGGGGAAGCCGGAGCACGTCATAAACTACCTGTTCATGTTGGCTGAGGAGGTATTTGAATTAAAAAAAATTTATATTAATTATAAACATGAATAAATATCTTATCTTTCCTAATTTGACATAAAGAACGAATAAAAAATATAAAAATATTTAGACTCGATCTCGCGCCCCTTGGAAACTGTCCATGTTATAAAATATATGTATTTCAATTTCAATATACCCACAAATGGGAAACAATACATAGGTATATTATTATGTATATATTATTGAATAATATTTCATTTTATTGTTTTGTTATCATAGTATGCCACAGTCATTTCATTCATTCATATTATGTATACAAGTATTATGTCGAACTCAATGAAAAAAGTTAAACATAGAAGCACAATTAATTTACATATGCAAGTTGTAATGTTAAATCTTTCCCTTAGGTCCGCGCGCACATGGCGGAAGTGGGCGTCCGTCGTTTCGGGGATCTGGTGGGGCGTACGGACTTGCTGAAAGTGCGCGAAAACAACGATAACGCCAAAGCGCGGCTGCTCAACCTGTCTCTCATACTGAAGAACGCCCTGCACATGCGGCCTGGAGTTAATATTGTAGGAGGGTCTAAGGCACAGGTTGGTACTATGCTAGATTTTTAAAATGCTTTCTTTTAATTATTTACTAAAACTAAACACATTTTGTTCTTACGGGATTATCTATATTTTATTTGTACTGTACTATTGAATTCTTATAATCTCTATAGTTAAAGCTTATTTTTAATGGTGTTTTCGCAACAAGTTCTTTTCTACAAGAAATCATTATAATTGATTTTTATTGTACATTCAAATTAGAAAGTAGAAAACAAACTAATTAATAAAGTGATAACTTACAGGACTTCCAACTCGAGAAACGTCTGGACAACACCCTCATACAACAGTGCAGCGGTATTTTGGATGGAAATCAAAAAAGTATCGATATCAACATGAAGATCACCAACGAGGACCGCGCCTTCACGTCCACGCTGTCTTATCATATTGCTATGTATGTCCGATAATGTTGTTTGGACTTATAGTTATACTTCAGCTTGCCTCTGTATTCCACAGCTGGGAAGGAAACCTAGTGTCAAGACACTCAGTTTGGCACTTCCTGCAATTTTCGAGAAAATACATGTTAAGTGGCACAACTCAACACCGAAAAAATAAAAATTAAAACAGTTCATTCCCCCGAGTACAGATCGAATCTGCAACCATCGCCTTCATGGTCAGATGTGATGACCGATAACATAGCAACTTAAAACTTATTTTATTAAAAACAGTTTTCGTCTCAACAAACATATTATGTATATGTTTATTCAGACGTATATTGTAAACATCATGAAAATTCTAAATGTTATATTCACATTCTTCATATAACATTTAACTCCATAGCGAGTAACTCTAACCTGACATTTGAAACATTACATCCTTTTGTACAGGAAATACGGTGAGGAAGGCCTCCCGGACGACACGTCTATCAACATATCCCTCAAAGGCTCAGCGGGGCAGAGCTTCTGCGCGTTCCTCTCAAAGGGGATTACTGTCACCCTCGAAGGAGATGCGAACGATTATGTCGGTTAGTTGAGTGCAGTCTTCTTGAGTTGATTACAATCTAGTTCCTTCTAAGTCTCAATAATAGTACGCCAAAAAAGTTTTATTTATATCCATCGAGTATGTCAGAAAATGTGCACATATGAATATTAAGTTTATTAGAATTCTGTACACAAAGAGTAAAACGAGAACTTATTACTCAAACTCCACTGTCCGTCCGTTCGTCTGTCACCAGGCTGAATCTCATGAACCGTAATAGTTTGACAGTTTAAATTTTCACAAATGATATATATTTATTTCCGCTATTACAACACAATAAAACAGAATAAAATAAATATTTAAGTGGGACTCCTATATCACAGCTATAATTTTTTGATGCTATATTTTTTTCACACACCATTATTGTGTGTGATGAAGATGGGTTCCGTCATCTTGCGCGTGTCTGATTCACACCTAGTCGGTTTTTATATTATACATTTTCCGTTGACCACAATCAGATGTCACAATTGTATTAATTATGTATTTATTGGTATATATGATATAACTGGTCTGACAGTAAATCTATAGCTAGCATAGTAAGTTGTTAGTTTTAAAGTAAAGTATGAAACAGGTTAATTTAATTAATTTATCTTATCAGGTAAAGGATTGTCCGGCGGTAAAGTAATTATTTACCCACCAAAGAGTTCTCCGTTCGAGTCGCACTTGAACGTGATCGTGGGCAACGTGTGCTTGTACGGCGCTACCTCGGGCAGGGCGTATTTTAGGTAATGTTTCTTTTTATTTTAGGTTAATGAATTTTTTGAATATTTAGTTTGAACCTTTCCCGTTTTTATCCGCAGAGGCATCGCGTCGGAGCGGTTCTGCGTGCGCAACTCGGGCTGCGTGGCGGTGGCGGAGGGCGCGGGCGACCACGCCTGCGAGTACATGACGGGCGGCGCCGCGCTCGTGCTCGGCCTCGTCGGACGCAACTTCGCCGCCGGCATGAGCGGTGAGCGCACCGCGCGCGTCTGCGTGACGTTATTTTATAGAATGATTATTAATATTTTTTTTTTATTTTTGCTGTATCATAATGTCTGTTCTCGTGTGACCGCACTGACGTCAAAATGAAGAATAATTTTGCTTCACTTTGGATAACTGGACAGAGTATTTAACTGATTTATATTCACAGGTGGCATTGCTTACGTGTACGATATCGATGGTTCCTTCAAAACTAAATGTAACCTCGAAACGGTAGAACTCCTGCCTCTAGAGTTACAGGACGATCTGAACGAGGTGCAGAAACTTTTAGAAGAATTTGTTGAATATACTGGGTAAAGATTATTATATAAATTAATATTTCCGTTTATTTGCATATTGATGAATAACTTAAAAAACTATCTTTCAAATGGATATAAATTTTTTTAATACCTTACTACAGATCCATAATCGCCAAGAACCTTCTAGAAACTTGGCCAGAACCAGCGAAGATGTTTGTCAAAGTATTCCCATATGAATACCAACGAGCACTAAAAACTTTAGCTCTTAAACAGTCTACACCCAAAGCGGCGACCAATGGCAATGTGGAAGAAAATGGCGTCGTCGATATTGAAGAAGCTGTGAGAAATGTAGAATTGGATAAGAAGAATTTGGAGAAGGTTCTAGATAAAACAAGGTAAATATATTTTTTAAAATGTTGTCCTTTGGAAATACATGAATATATCTTTTTTGTACTCAATCAATTTTTACCTACACCTAATTTTTAACGATTTTTTTATTTGTACTAGTGTTACTAGCAATTTCGTTCGCGTGAACTTAACAACTTCTGCATTTATTATCTAATATTTAGAGTTCCACATGATATGTTCGAAGATTGATGATGGTGACATGATTTTTATTTGTCATCAGAAATTGCTCATTATACAGAGACACCATTTATAAAATACCATTCCACATAATTTATGGTTTCGCTGATCTTTTAGAATTCTACATTAAATCTTCTAGACCCTAAATTTTTATATGGCCTTATGCCGAAAAACTTTTGCTTACAAATTAATTCTTTACTTTAGCTAACTTGTTATAGTTCTAAATTAGGTGATCCAGTGTTCAAAATCAATTATACGCTAAGTATTTCCCTGTCTTAGTAGCTTATAGTTTAGTTAAAATAAAATAAAATTTATCTCGTAATTCCGATACATTAATTATGTACTATAACATTGAGTGCTTCACGAATTGAATTGTTCATTGTTCTTATTTCTTTTGTCGTAATCAACAAAATTGTAATAATAATACACCTTTTTAAAACTAATTATTGTACAAAATTCTCTATGCAATATATTTTTTTCAATTTTACTTTAAATTTCACAATCACAGAGGCTTCATCAAATACCCGCGCGAGACAGCCCTATACCGTCCAGCCGAGAAACGTTTGCGGGACTGGGACGAAATTTACAGCTTTTCCTCAGTACGGAGAGGGTTAAGAGTACAAGCGGCAAGATGTATGGAGTGCGGAGTGCCCTTCTGCCAGAGTGGACACGGGTGTCCCCTCGGAAATATTATTCCCAAGTGGAACGATCTAGTGTTTAGAGGGGATTGGAAGCAAGCGTTGAAACAACTGTTGCAGACTAATAACTTCCCTGGTATTTTGTTTTTGTTAATTAAAATAATATTATCTTAATAATGTTTCTAATATATTAGTAATATCATATTTATGCTTCTTGCGCATTTTTAGTTCTGGCGCAAAGTGCGGAAGCGAGTGTTTTAACGCTAGGTTCTTTGTGGCTATTATTATATAGTGTTATATGCTGTAAATATAAAGCGTATAGCTTAATATTTGTAACATTTTTAAAGTTTCTATCTTTTTGCTTATGTCAGCTTACAAAGAAAATATTGTCTATTTTGAAATAAATCTCTGAAATTATATTTATGATTTTACATAATTACATACAACTTTGTCTACGTAATAACTTCCCCCAGTGCTACCTTTATTTAATATATCGTCCATGTACAGACTATGATCAGTTACATTTTCATCATGTGTCTAGAGTTCACGGGCCGAGTGTGCCCCGCCCCCTGCGAGGGCGCGTGCGTCCTCGGCATATCCGAGCCGCCCGTCACCATCAAGAATATCGAGTGCGCTATCATCGACCACGCGTTCGAGTCCGGCTGGATAGAGCCCGAGGTAAATATATCAAATATTTTAATGTTAAAGTGATGATAAAGTTAAAGTATATCAATTTTATACATTTTTAATATACTTTTTGTGTGAAGTAATTACTTGTATTCGTATTTTCATTCCGGAGTAACGATAAGACAGAGACCATAAATTGCATGATATGAATAATATAATTTAAGAAAAAAATCTTCTTAGTATTCCATGGTTTCCGCGTAACTCTCATCTATATGAAATAGATTGTATTATAAATTGAAACTTCTTTCATTATCATTTGATAAAAGGAACGAATATTTAAAATGTCTTACACAATTTGTTGTAGATCCCTGAATACAGAAACGGTCAAACTGTTGCCGTGGTCGGATCGGGACCGTCGGGCTTAGCTTGTGCGCATCAACTGAATAAGGTAACATATTGTTTAATATCTGTATACGGATCTGTATAGAAGGAAATTTATGACTTAGCGGGACATACTTTTGCTATAAAACTCGTAATGCACTTTATGCTCAATTCCTATTTGTCTTCAAACATATAATTATCAAAATATTGTTGTCATTCCCCTGTGAATAAATATGTACGATTGATTGTAATGATACACTTAAATTTATTCGATGAAAATGATTTTCCCAGCACCAATGCTCCAAATGTAGTTCGGATAATCTACTAGTGTATTTTGAATTTGAATTAGTGTACCCCATGGCTTATCGAAATAAAAAAGCGATTTTCCGAACTCTCGCGTGAACCAACTGTAGTCCGGATAGCGCGCGCATACTGACGGGTGCCTCTGTGTGCAGGCGGGCTACTCGGTGACGGTGTTCGAGCGCAACGACCGCGCCGGCGGCCTGCTGCAGTACGGCATCCCCAGCATGAAGCTCAGCAAGGCGGTGGTGGCGCGGCGCCTGCGCCTGCTGGCCGACGAGGGCGTCGCCTTCAAGTGCAACGTCGACGTCGGGAAGGACATCTCCGCGCTGGACCTCGCTAACGAGTGAGCACCCCGCCCCGCCCCGCCCCGTCCTCTACGCGTTACGTAACATCTATTTGTAGCGTTTAATACATAATTTGTATTTGTATTATTTTTTATCAGATACGATGCTCTAGTCCTGTGCATGGGCGCGACGTGGCCGCGTGACCTTCCGCTGAAAGGTCGACAACTGAACGGTATTCATTTTGCAATGGAATTCCTAGAGGGATGGCAGAAGAAGCAAGCCGGCCCCATACAAGGACACGGTAAAGAAACTCCCGTCTTGTCAGCCAAGGACAAAAATGTATTGATTATTGGCGGTGGTGACACTGGGTGAGTTTTTATTATTTTATTTTAACTGTTTTTGATTTAATTATATATAAGGTAGGTAATTAAATTTTTATATTCAATTGTTTTAAAATTTTCTTCATATTATGATTGTTTATAACTAGTTCCTACCGATACCCACGTTCATATATAACTAGTACGTTTATATTATATAACTAGCAGCAGTTACTTTCTCACTCGGTGTAATGAATTGTTTTCATTCGAACGAGAGAAAGCTTCACACACAAGATGTCTAATTTAGACGAAAATTGGAGGTTAACCAGGACGAATACATCTAACACCTTGAAGGTGACAATTACACGTCACTATTTAATAGTGACATGTAAATTACTTTACATAGTAAAATATATATTTAAAGTAATGTTTTTTTTTGCCACTAAAACAATATTTAATACATATTTCGTTCACAGATGTGACTGCATAGCGACATCGCTACGTCAAGGCGCCAAATCTATAACGACATTCGAAATACTTCCCGAACCAAAGAAAACGAGAGGCCAAGACAACCCGTGGCCGCAGTGGCCGAGAGTGTTCAGGTGCTCATTTAGTTATTACTTAAACTATAAAATAGAAAGATAATCTTGTTAAACATTTTACACATTATTGTTTTATATTTTATTTTTTTATTTTATTATTATTGTATATTTTATAATTAATTATATTTTTTTAATATTTATTTCATATTATGTAACTATTTATTAATATTTTGTAAGAATTTTAAATTTATAGTATAAATATAATTTTTCTATAGAGTTGATTACGGACACGAGGAAGTTAAACTGAAGTTCGGAAATGATCCTAGAAAGTTCTCTACTCTCACTAAGGAGTTCCTCGACGACGGTAAGTTCTTTTGAGTACACTATTTATAATAATACTTTTACACGTTCCTCAAGGAGTATAGACATATACTTAGTCACTAAAAAGCTTCAAATATAATTAAACAGAAATAAACGTAACTTAACTATGGTCCGTGCAGGCGAGGGCAACGTGTGCGGCGTGTCGGCGGTGGAGGTGGAGTGGTCGCGCGGCGCCGGCGGCCGCTGGGACATGCGCGAGGTGGAGGGCTCGCGCCGCGTGTTCCCCTGCGAGCTGGTGCTGCTGGCCATGGGCTTCCTGGGGCCCGAGAGATACGTGGCGGGGCAGCTCGGTACGACGCACACACACACACAGATCTGCTTTATTAAATATATTATTATATAATATTACCAATCTATTTAAAGGAGTCGCTTTGCCTAGGCTAGTCCTGGAAAAACGCTCTCTGAAAACAATCTTATTTTTATTGTGGCTTCTAGCGTTTCACCTCAGTACTGCCAATCTTACTCTATTTAACAAATTCGGGCTGTGAATGATGCCGTAATGATGATGTCATAATGTCAAGGATGTCATAATTTTGTGTAGAAAACAAAGATTGATAGAAACAAATAGGTCTCTACGGTTTGATGATAAAGAAAGGAAATTATAAAATCTTAGGTGATCCGAATAGCTTTAAGTTTGTTTAAGCACATTGTCCCTATAAACTAACTGCCGTAAAAAAAACTTTTGTATTCTTTCTATTCTGTCTTTATGTAACTGATAATGAGGATTCCATGAAATAGAACAATATTCAAGCTTGCTACGAATCAATGAGTTGAATAACGTTATTTTGGTCGTGGACCTTTTAAATTCTTTAAAAAGATTGTAAAATGAAACCTAACAATTTTAGTTTTCTTAATTATGTCATCTAAATATGGCTAAAGCTTAATTTGTTATCCAAAATGATCCCGATATCCCTGATTTGGCAGACCCTTTCTAAAACACTTCCGTTTATGCAATAGTCAAAGGTAACATTTTTACCCTTTCAGCTAAAGGTAATAATGTAACATTTCAAATAGTATCATGTTCACACCATAATGAAAATCTGTCTAGATGTTGTTGTAAGTGTAAAGATTCAAGGATATTATCAATTTTATTATATATTCTAACATACTCAATCATACTCAAGGATGTCATTTATAAAAAATCCAAACAATGTCGCTACTAGAATCGGACCTTGCAGGACACCTGAAGTCATAGTAAATTGTTGCGACTGACATCCGCCAATAACTACATTCCATTTACCGTTCACTAGACAAGTTTCTAACCATTTAATCAGATTACCATTGATACCTTGATAAATACCTTGATAAATTATCTACTACTATCGCCAAATTTAACAAAGTTGATCGATTTTTGACTATTTCATGTTGACTTTCTATAAGTGCTGATTTCATATGCCAAACGAGCACCGGACAAATTAACGATTCGAATATTTTAGAAAAAACTGACAATATGCAAATTGGCCTATAATTAGATACGTCCCTTCTATCACTAGCTTTAGAAACAGGGGCTACTTTAGCTATTTTCCAAAAAGATGTAAATTCGCCCACACATAAGTATTTATTAAATAATAAGTACAAAGGTTTGATCAAATGAACAGCACACTGCTTAACAAAACAAAGGGGAGCATTATACGTTTTAATGTATCGATAATATCGTTTTACTGGATGTTTATATTTGACAATTCTGAAGTGTAAGGCATCAATGTGGTTGTAAACGGCTTATTCGTTGTAAGATTTGAATGAGTATGTACACTTAAGTAATTAGTTGCAAATTTATTGCATATGTCCGATCCATTAGTTGACGAAACGCCATTCAGAGTCACTAAAGCAGGAAAGTCACATTGACTGGAACGCTATTTCTTAACATATGAGTAAAAAATTTGGAATTTTATTATATAGAATAAAATACACAATTGTACATACATACATACAAGCTTACATGTATATTATGATGTATTATTTTTATGAATTAAAATCTTTAAGTGCATACCATATTTGTGTTTTGTATCGCTAATGGCAACTTCCTTTTCAGATCTGCCGTTAGATGCCCGTAGCAACGTGGAGACGTGCAGAGATAACATATATCAGACACATTTGAAGAATGTATTCGCTGCAGGAGGTAAATATTTATTGACACATTATTATTTTGTTACAAATGACCCGATAAAAGTCTTCTTTTTCTTATTTTAATCCGTGCAGATCCGTAGCTTTTGTATGTTGTTATGAAAAATGTTCTTCTTCATAATAAGATATATTATATTATAGTCATTTCAAATCAAGTTAAATTCAAAAATGCTTATTACAAAACTACTATACACGAATTTAAAAATGATCATTTCGTAGATTGCCGACGCGGTCAGTCCCTAGTAGTATGGGCGATATCGGAAGGTCGCCAAGCCGCACGAGCTGTCGATGTATACTTATCTGGAAAATCGTACCTTCCTGGCCCCGGCGGAGTTATTTACAGTCATCAACCCCTGTAAGCCCATCACCCTGTTCGACGGCTATCAACCTATCAACGATACCAAACTTTCAACACCATCAACCAATATTAACTACAAGCAAACAAATAGAAACTATGAAGTACAGATGTGTATGACATTTATTTAGTAATTTACGTATTTGTGATGAATATTTAATATTCACTATCGTTTTATTTTCGTTCAGAAATATCTTGAAACTAGAAGATTAGGTAAGATGAGAAAACAAATTTTTAAGAATTCATTTGTTTTATACGCTAAGTTTTACATAACAGTGAATGTTTATAAATACAAATTGTGATAAACATGTAATTATTGAATTATTATTTAATTTAATATTAAACTTTTTTGAAGATGGTATATTTTAAGTATACAATGAAAAATAATGAATTATCAACTCATTATTAATATCATTAATGTTAAATATGAATATATTTAACTTTTAATGAACCTATATTTTTTTATTTGTTCATAAAATATTCTCGTCATAAGCTCTAAATGCTGTAAATTCCGAAAGCTATACGAAACATGATAATAAGAAAGTTAATTTATAAAAGGAGTATTGTATATATTTATTTATTAAAAAAAACTGATGTAATATAAATCAGTTTTATCATTTTCTTGATGCGTTTAGAACATTAAAAATAATATTTAAAAAATATATATTTAAAAACATTCCCATTCAATATTATAATTTTATTTATTCGGTTATATATAAATAATTGTATGGATTACAATTACAGGCGTTTCATATTGTATTTACACGATATGCCACTATCGTATATAATTTTATATTATTGAATTGATATAATGTCCACAATATACAGACAGATCTCTGCACAAATCTTAACTAATACACTTACAAAATAAATCTAAAGTGTTTAAGTAGAGAAAAATCAACTTAAACAATTATGTTATATAATTGAAAATTACTATAGAATACAATTTAAGCATAAATGTGTTATGAGATTTTTTTGGTATCTTGTTTATTACATCAGTTTGAATATAATTTATTTAGTGACGCTTAAGATTTGATTTTATTATTATAAAAGTCATATTAAATTTAAAAAAAACTTATAACAATGGACAATAAGCCGTATAAAAACAATGAATCAATTACAAGGTTATTTTAAAAGTGAATTCTTTTTTATTTAGCAATAGTATATTGATGTACAAGTTTGGCTTTATATGACTTATAGAGCAAAGGTTTATTGTAATATATAATTATGTTGTATTAGAATAATCCTTATATGAACTGGTAAAGAAAAAACAATCAAATTTAGAAATCTTTTTTTATTATTTATTGCCTTCATTATATATTTAAGCGAAGTTGGTTAGTCATTTTAAGCTAAGTTTCATTTAGAATGATTTTTTTTTGTAATTTACAAATATTAAAAATATAATAGACACAAAACGAGTTATATTTTAACTGTGATCGATGTTTTAATATTTAATTTGATGTTGTTTTATTTAACGTAGTGTGTGTGCGCTTATAAAGTTCCTACGTTAATTTTTACTTAAAACTTGTTTAAAAATATTAGCGGTAATGTATAGGTATTACGTAGGTACATATGTGTTTAATATTTTCATAAATAAATTGACAATCAGACTAAATTATGTGTTGAATAATTCCTACTCAGCCATAGAAAATTACATATGATTTCATTATAATATTAAATTGTATAACCATTTATATAATAACGTCTTCATATAGATGAAATGAAGTACATTTATACACTACATATTTATGTATGTAGAATATGTTGCTCTTATAAAGATATTAAAATAATTATATAAATATATTGGAAAACCCATTGTAATAATGTAAAATATGCATATGTATTTGTTTACCTTGGGAATTGAAAATTCTATTATACTTTTTAAAGATTGAATATGTGTATATATATGCTACCGCTAATATTTACAAAGTCCTAGTAAGCTTTTGTAGTTATAAGTTTACAAATTAAATTATTTACTATACGTATGAAGTAATGTATGTATAATCTATATTTATACACAGTCCAATGAAATGTCCTTTCAAATATGAATATGTTAATATCACTAAAAATGTATACTTATACCAATAGTTATAGTGAATTATAAATAACCGATTTATCTTTACGTAACATATATTTATTATATTAGGTTACGATACCTTCAATTTGTTTAATCAATTTTATTCTACCCGTAATAGTAATATTGAAAGTTTATCATCAATTACATATAATAAAATGTAATATATTGTTTATAATGTAAAAACAGGGCAGCGTATAGATTTTCAAATTTTTTATTATTTTTGAAAATCCAAGAATATTATAATGAATAACGAAGCCTGAAGCCTTATGGGTTCGATTCCCACTCGGGGGATTGAATTATTTCCCTTTTGTCGCTCTAATAAGACAAAGGCGGTGTTGAGTCCCGCTTCTTAACCCGCAATATCTCAAATTCGGGCGGGAAACGGAGTGTCTTGACACTGGGTTCTGTGTGCCGACCCTGCTATGCGGGATACAGCGTGAAGCTGGAAAAAATATATCCGTAGTGTTACGAAAACTTTTATTTAATATAAAATATATAATAGTAACTAAAATTAAGTTATCAGTGCTTTAGAATTAGACTTGAACAGTATTTGTTTACATGCTTTTATATATGTTCAATATACATTTTGATTTGTTTTCTGTATCTCGTTATATTTTTGAATTTTATTTTGCAAATAAATGTTATTATGATTTATTCTTTTTTTTTCCTCACTAACCTACACTCCATTCTTTATTTAATTTGAGTTTTTCAACATTTTATTTAACGTTTTATCGCGTTGAGGAAAAAATATTTTCACACGTGTAAAATACAAGCTGTTAGTATTAAAAAAGTTGATGATATTTTAATTTATAAGAAAATGTTATCCCATCATAATTACCTTCATAAGTAACATGATGTTATCGTACAGGTAGTTAAGTACCAGCTTGTAGAATAGTGTTTTAGGCCAACCTTTTCGCCTCTTAGAAAAAATCTACTTAAAAATATTCATAAGAATTACTTCATGAAACGTTATCGGTAGAAAAATATAGTGTATTGTAATAGTACATTTGTTGAGATTTACAATTATATAAATTATCATTGACAATAATATGTGTCTATTGTAGCTGAATATAATGTTTATGAATATATTAAATTATTTGAGCACATATCTTCGTTTTATTCGAAAAATGTTTGTACTCATTCAAGTAACATAATATATAAATGAACAACGCGGTAAAAATAATTTCTTTATATTAAAAATGTAATAATTATCTTCATATTTTTGTCCTGATGTATGTAACTATTAGTTTATTTGTAATGATATATTTAATATATTGGTCCAGTGCGAATTGTACTCGTACACCGAGGGTTTCTTACCAATTTCGTGAATTAAATTAGCGGCCATATGCACTACTCGTATACTAGTTTTGTATGAAACTAAGTACATTAGTATGCTTGTAATGGTATTTTTTTACATAAATTTCCAATTGTTCCTTAATTTGTTGTGTAAATTCTGCCTCCTTGCCAATATTATACCCCCGCACGAAGTTTATCGTTTATCGCTCTATAAGATTTGATGACGCGACCAATTATACAAAATACGCCAATATACGCTATATATACAAAGCATAAACGCTCGTATATTTTTGTTGCATTGACTTAGAAGCAGGGCTTGATTTAAGGGGGGCAAGACAAGGTACAAAGCTTTGGAAACCAGAAACTACAAGCTAATCAAGTTAAATACTACTTATAATGTTTTGATTTTTATCAAAGAGCCAATTACTTCTTACATTTTTTCTATGCAGATTGAAATAATGTTATATCGTAAATTTTTTACTTTGTATACGATCATATTTTGTATTAAAGCCAAAAAGATCGTATATCATTTTAAATTTATTATTTATTTTGATGAAGGCTCCCCCTATCATAGTTCCACAAGATACATACAAAGTTATTTTTTTCATACAAAGTTTTATCGAAAATGTTCTACGAATATGGTTACTCTTTGAAATCGAAATCATCAGAATATCAATCGTTTTTAGCTTTATTTTTCAACACCTGGTAAAATATACCGCTATGTGTCAATTAATCTCAACTTAAAAACAAAGCTAAAATTGCAAAACAGGCTTCCGTATGAGACGAAAGTAGTAAGTGAGCGAGAGTACGAAAATGAGACTTCGAATATTTTGGAATCAGTAATGACTAATGAGTTTACTGCAACGGGGAGAATTAGCAGGATGCATCGCTGAAGATCTAGAAGATAAATCAATACAAGATATTAGATCATAGATACAACAGATTGAGTATAGGTTTAATATTGTTGTTAGTACGATTAAATCCAAAGCAAAACAAGAATAAATCTCCCGAGGAAACAACAAAATTATTAAATCACCGAGAAATAGCAATTCTGGATATTTTGGAATTGCTGGCTTAGTGAATCAAACTTGATATTACATTAAAAGCACCGCATGAACTAAGATACTGGTCATGTCAATATTTTTCCTCTAAGCTTTGCAAAGAACTAATAAATTCTATGGGTGATCAAGTGCCGAATTATTCCCTTACAGCGGACCTTGCTATTGATGAAGCTTAGCTCAACTTAACACAATTGATTTATTGATGGATCCCTAACATTCACCAAAAATACAATTTCTTACCTTCTTGAAAAAAATTGAATTCACTCGAAATCCTTAATATTATCACCACTAATGCATAAAGTAAGTGTCAAGCTAACCTAACTAATGTTTGTTTACGAATAGCATTAGCGAATGAGTTAAAATAACGTTGGAATATTTACATAGGTAGTTATGTTAAACTTGACTGTACTAAAAAGATATTATGCAGACCGCTCATTCGACTGTGCCCACTGGTAAATAAACCCAATACTACGCACTAAAACCCAGCGAAATCCTCTCCACCTACATGGAGACGCCGCAGGATCGCTCGCGCATACAACTACGACGCCTCAGTGGAAGGCCCTCTTGCGGGCCACCATCGCCTTTAGGGTTTAAACAAAACCCCGCCTAGGGTAAAGGTAAAAGGAATTGGCGAAGCGCATACTGCCTTCTCCTACTCCCTGGTCTCTGATGGCGGAGCGAGCCTGCCATCGCGCTGGATTCTCACAATCGCTCCGCGGCCTCCTTCAATGTCATGACAGATTCGCAGAACAGACCATTGCAGGCCGTGGGGCCTATGCGGGGCATTCGGCCAGGGTATGATGCGCCGAATGCACGGACGCATTGCAGTCGTAGCACGCCGGTGACGCCTTCTTACGTGCAATCTGGTACAGGTGTTTACCAAAGCATCCGTGCCCCGTCAAAAACTGCACCAATCTAAACGTCAAAACCCCAAAATTCTTCTGAACCCAACGTTCGAGGTGGGGACGAACGGCGTCCACAGTAGGTAAGCCTGCTGCCGGGGACTCCATGTCCAACTTCCATCGCCGGACAAGGGCTTAATTTGCTGTTCTCCTGATCTGGTCGATATCCTTCATCGATGGTCGTTAACCTCGCGACCACTCACTTGTACGGAACGCGTGAACTCTAGCGAGTACTTCTGCCTGCAACTCCCAAGGCGGAACTCCCGCTAGAAGGGTTGCCGTTGTCCGTTGTTACTATCTACTCTAACTCTTATACTATATCACACGATAAAAACTTAAATCTGCAGTTCATTTTATACAAAACATGTACAAATGCCCGTTAATTTAGATTTTATAGTTTTCATAATATAAATTGCATTTTCCGTTGACCTTCAATCAAGAAATTCACACGGATCCTTTGTTGCGTGAATACTATTCGCACTTGACCCATGTTTATTTAAGAGATGAAGCATAA
Organism: Dione juno; assembly: GCA_037127375.1. Lineage (NCBI taxonomy): Eukaryota > Metazoa > Arthropoda > Insecta > Lepidoptera > Nymphalidae > Dione > Dione juno. The sequence continues at coordinate 4,529,246 of JAXRJS010000048.1, forward strand.
AAAACAAATATTCACAATGTGACATAAATAAAGATGACTGCACGAGTAATATAGGTAGCTATGTATTTGCTCTAATATATTGCAAATATTTTGCATGTTGTATTAATTTACTTTGACGGCATAATGTATTCAATGGAATGGAATGGAAGTATCGTCTCTTATTTGCGTGATATGTGCGTTCTCATACATAATTATTTTGACAAATGATTTATTGCGAATTATGGTAAATTGAATAACGTAACAATCACCCCTTTCACCCCAGTCTTTATAGTGACTTCGATGGAAGCAAACCATTATGAAAGGCGTCGTTTTGTGTGAGTAATTACTTTGTGATAGATGGATGGGTGGATGGATTGATGGAAAGTAAAGAATAGACTTTTAATATACCATTATCATATTTTCTCTATATGTTCTGAAACATTTGTGAGGAATATAAGTTAAACGAAATCACAACACAAGTAACATCGCTACAATTTAATTTAAAATTAACCTAACATAAGTATATACTGTGGTTGTGTTACGCATACAAATATTTGTGTAGATTTTGTTACTTTACATGATGTACAAATGTACATTAGAATTATCCAATAATAAATCCTTTAATAAGAAAAGAGAAGGGAAAAATTCAGTAATGCTTTGATCACACTTTGATTTAGTCTCTATTTAAACTCTATTACGTATATTTAATCATTTAGGTGGCGGAAAGTGGGGAACGGTTAAAAGGGGGGAGTGTCTTAACACTAGGTTCCTTCAATCTACGGATTTCTCTGTCTTCCCTACTATGTGCGGGATACAGCGTGAAGCTAAATATAAATATAATATTTATGACCGTTCCCCAAAAGAGCAATATTAACCGATTGTTAAGTCAAAGTGTAAAAACCTGTTTATTCATTTTCCCAATCTTTCAGATATCAAACTGAAAATATGGATTCAAATTTTCCTTCAAAAATTGAATACAAAATTTCAAGAACAATTCGGATTTTTCATAAATGACATTACAATTGCAAAATTAAGTGAATATTTAAGTGCTCCTAAAGATTCCTCCAGTTTAGCGGTTACAAGAATTTTGTTTGGTAAGTTATATAACGAGGTTTCAAGGACTAAAGCTTGGTTTCTATTTTATTTACTACCTAATACCTACAATTTACAAAGCTAAACATATTATATGGTGTTATTTGCTACCGGACAAAAGAATAAACTACAATCTGAACACTTATTAGCCCGTTTAACCAAAGAGATACAGAGAGAGAGATACACATATACTGCCAGAAATAAAAATTAATCAGTTGAAAAAGATATATTGAGGACCGACGTGGCGCAGAGGCACAGCGTCTGCCTGTAAGCGTGACGGTGGGTTCGATTCCCACTCGGGAAGAATGAATTATTTTTTATTTTCTTCGCTCTGGTAACAAAGCAAAGCGCGGCGTCAAGTTCCGCCACCACGCAATGTCGAATGGCGGAATGTGGTGAACAGAGTGTCTTAACACTATGTTTCTTCAACCTAAGGTTCCCTCTGCTATGTGCGGGATACAGCGTGAAGCTAAATAAATAAATAAAAAGATAAATTATCTTATAATTAATTATTCTTAACAGGAATTGCAATGCTATTCGACATTCCTGATGAGCGTGGTGGTGCTTTCATGGACAAGCGTTGGGGTGATGCAAGAACTTGTCATTTTCCTCTCATTCCGTTCGTGCAGGCTGTACCCATGCCCTACATGGCACTAGTTTATGCTAGTCTTTGGATGGGTAAGTTAGATTTTCATTTCATTATTATTAATTTTTTTTATTTTCAGTTGTCTATTGCCTTTTTATTGACGAGATTTTGAGAAATATTATCAAATATTGTAAATAGAGAACGGGTTCTCGATTTTACAGCCGTTTTAGTCGTAGTTTTTTAGAGTTCCGTAACTCAAAATGAAAAAACAGAACCCTTATAGGATATTTGTTTGTCCACCTATCTGTCTGTCTATCTGTACGGAAATATCAAGTTAAAGTTAACACACATCCCGGTCCCTACTCCCTTGGAACACAGATTATTTTTTCTTTTTAGCGCATATTGTATGAAAATCGCCGCGTAATCAAAACTTATAGAATTGGACAAGAAATTAGAACTTACAAAGCTATAATATAAATAAAGGAAAAATTGGAAAATTGAAAAGATGGTAACTTATGGAGGAAACTATTACAAACTTATACCTACAAAATGAATGAATTTATACAAAATGAGTGCATGAGTATATTAAAACAAACTTTGTCAACTTTATAAGTTTTACTTACACTTGACCATTGAAATTTCTTGACCTTGTTGGACAAGAAATTTGTAAGGAACCGTCGATGCGCGAGTTTGACTCGCACTTGACTTATTTTTTACTACTTTCGTTTCACTAGACGGGAGAAATGCGTTTTTCATCAAAATTGCCGCATATCCAGCCAAGCATATTCCAACAAAATAGTTATAGTAAGTAAATTACTTACACAACCACGATGTATTCTTTATCAAAATTTGCATTTTTAGGAGCTTTAGGTATATCACTCGGATACAAATATCGCTGGAGTGCATCAACCTTCACTATTTGCTATTGGTATTTGTTCTTAATTGAAAAAAGCTATTGGAACAATCATAGCTACTTATTTGGAGTCGTTGCACTGTTACTTACTTTTACTGAAGCGAATTCTTATTGGTAAGTTAAAATTTAGCTAATTCTTTTATTCTTACTTATTTGAAGTAAGTATGACTGTATGTATTAAAATTTTAAATATCGAATTATTTATAGAGTATAAATATTTCAAATATAATAAACAGAATCAGAAAATTGAAAATGAAAAAACTTATTTTATTATCGTATTCACGCTACGGACGCCAAGCTGAGGACGCTGTGACTTATATTTATTCAGATATTTGGGCGTCATTTGTAATTGTCTTGTATTTTTTCAGTTTCAGTCTTTAATTTATTACTACTTATATTCATTACTAAGGCATATTTCATTGTAATTTATATAAAATCTTTTAAATTACATATATATTATATAAAATTCATTATCCCAGTTTTATAGTATGTATTAAGTTACTTAAGTCCGGTCGCTTATTGAATATACTAATTTATTTTAGGTCTTTGGATGTTTATTTAAATCCCTATCAATTGAAAACTGTAGTGCCATATTGGAACTATTTTGTTTTAAAATATCAGTTTTTCATACTTTACTTCATGGCCGGCTTAAAGAAAGGAACTGCCGAGTGGCTCACGGGATATTCAGTGCAAAACCTCAGTGAACACTGGGTTTTTAATCCTTTCAAGTAAGTGTTTCGTTTGTGCAATATACATACATATAAATAAAATGACACAAACAATTGAACAACGTAAATGGTGTTTTCATGATATAATGAAGTGCCCGAAATTCCTTTTATATAATATAATATATGTATTTATTTTTGAGTAGGATTAGAGTTATATAAATGAGTTATTTGATATGCAATATTTGATCTGGGCGCTTTTCATAGAAATAACTGCGGCAATAACTAAAGCATGGTGGCTTTAGTTATTGCCGCAATTTATATGAAAAGCGTCCAGATCAAATATTGCATATCAAATAATAAACCCGCAAAAATAGGAAACTGCATATTTATCTTTCTATAATCAAATAGTGGAATGAAAAGTAACGAACGAGTAGAACAATTTACATAAGCAATAATTTAAATAGTAGCGTTTCCGCACATAGAGAGATGAGCGGTGACTCGCCCGCTGCGTCTGCCTCCCCACGTTGTTTTTCCCTTTAAATGTTCTTTCTCTGATGTGCTCGCATAACCTAAATCTCCTTTTCGCGAGCATCCACTTCAAGAACTCGCTTTCTGTAAAAATTCAAGAGCATCTACTAATTTCTTATTTTCCGTTCAGCTCACTCCCCTCATTCCTCTCTCTCATTTTAATTTTGCAGTGGAAATCAAAATACCTAGCACTTTGCTGGTGGAAAGATAAGCCTATCTTATTTAAAAGGAGTCCACTCCGAATACTCATTATTCGCTCGTTACTCTTTCGCAGTATAAAACGAAAGAGGTTTATATATGTACTTATATAGATTCTATTTCTGTTATAAAAGTGCCTTATATTTTTCAAAGTAACAATTTAGTGTATTTTTTCAGGTTCTTTTTAACAGTCTCCCAAACAGATTTTCTAATAGTCCACTGGTTTGTATTTGCTTTTGACTTGACCGTGGCTATCTGGATGATGTGGGCTCGGTCACGAAATATCGCTATGATTTTCTGTGCTCTATTCCATTTGATGAATAGTCGATTATTTAGTATAGGTAAGTATAGCTACTTCTTGTCATAGTTTGGTTAAACTGAATGGCTACACGTATTAGTATACAATATTCTTTCTACGAATATAACATCCCAATAAGCCAAGCCAAGCTAATAGGCCGGTAAGAAAATTCAACAGTAGGAATCAGATTGAACAGTTCTAAATACCACTCCCCAGTATATATTTAGTAGAGAACGCAAAGTGATGAAATGTAGGAACTTAAAAAGTATTTCGAGGAGTGCCGCAACCCGGTGAGTTAGGTAAATTAGAAGATTATCGACTGATCGGATATTGACGGCTGTTGATCAACTGGGATCTCGACCAACCAGGAGCTGACTCTTTATTATGTCCTTCTTTACTTAGCTCGAGGTTACCCGATTGTGTTGATAGTACAAAGTAATGATCCGATAGTGTCCACTTTATTAAGCTGATGCCATTGCTGGCAACGAGACTCTCCCACTATATACATCCTTATATCTCGTTGTTTATTTTATATTTTATGTTAATTTATATTTAAAAGCTCCAATAAATATATTTTTTTAAATGTTAACTACTCAACTATCATTTCATATAAAGGAATTATTTGATATAAGTGGTAAAACGTTAACTGTACATCTAAACACATAGTGTATTTATTTATTTATATAAAAATTACTTCTAAAGTTTTAAATTTATAATGTTAAAACATTATAGCTAATAGCATAATATTACTGATAATTAATGTTATTGTCCTTAAAAGAATATAAGAACTCAGTTAATTGGACAACATATGTATTTAGCGTTTATTATTCATATAATTTAACTTGAAGTTTTTAAAGTTTCCTTTGTTTTCCTTAATAATAGATACGAAGAGTAATTACCTATTATTTATTATGTAAGTACTTAAATTACTCTACGAGGTATATTATTAGAGAAAACAATATATTAAGCATATATAACTATAACGTCATAATCACATACAATATCTTAAATTAATCAATGAACATTTATCACAGGTATGTTCCCTTGGGTGTGCTTGGCTACAATGCCGTTATTTTACCCGTTCGATTGGCCGAAAATGATCATAAGATATGCGGAAAAAACTTCATTAACAGTGAAAGGAGGAATTTGTTATTATTTTAATAAATTTGTACATAATTGTCAGCGGAACAAGACGGAATTAAGTGAACAAAACACAGCAACAGAAGATAAAACTTTTTGTGACAATGAAAAAGTTGTTGAAAACGATATAACTACAATTGATAGGGAAAACGAACCGAATATTGATTTCAAAGAAGATAACACACCGATGGACGGTAGACATGGAAGAATGAAAAAAATTACGTTTGCATTATTATTCTTTTACGTGGTGGCTCAAGCATTCTTGCCTTACTCACATTTTATTACGAAGGTTAGGGACAATTAATAAATATTGTAATTTCACATTTAAATATATTTTTATATTTTTCTTGTTACCATGAAACATTCAAGCGTCGTATGTACAGTCATCTTCTCCACCATTAAGGTTGGCAACGCATCGACATACTCTCAGGTTGGAGATGTGTATAGGCGAGGGTATCCACTTAATATCAGGTGGCCCTTCTGCGCGTTTGCCTTCTTATCACATAAAAAAAATTGTAGTAGCACAATAACTAGAATATAGATGAAAACACTTGATGATTAGACAGTGCCGTCTTAGGACACTTCGGGGTCGGTTAAATTCTGTGCTTCTTAAGTTCTCTGGGCACGGGCCCCTAGTAAAATATGATAAAAGTGGATTACTGAATCACGAGACTATCTTTAAACTTGATGGTTCGGCTTTGCTCATTTTTCTTTCTCTTTGAAAAACTGACATATGGTTACTAAAACATAATATAATCGTGAAATCGTTTCCTCCTATCGTTATTCCTTCATTCTGTAAAATGCAGGATGTGAAAATGAATGAAATTTCCTTTACTTGGTATATAATTAGTCTGTATATATTGTGTCGGTAGTAAAAAACTACGAGTAACTTACTACTTAATACAAAATATGTTAAAAACATATGGCATTTAGGTCCATTTCACGGGTGTTAAGTATATAATTTATTTCTGTATTTTTTTTTATTTACATATTTCTGACTTTTATAGTTTATTAATTATAGTGCTTAAGTCAACTATGTTTCACAGATACGACTTATAATTTGAAACAACTAGCTGTTGTAAAAAAATACTTATCTATATTACGATTATATATTTCCACTAAATAAGGTAGATATTAATTGCCCAACTTATTAAGTATTTATTTAAATGTATATTTTATTATCATGATTATATACTGCCTACTTTTAAAAAAAATGTTTCTAAGGACATCCACTATCTTTGTTGTTCTAATAATCTCATATTTATAAATTATTATCATATAGGTACTACACTTTCTTATGCATACTATTTTAATACTTTATAATTAGACCTTCGTGACTTTTATCAGGGCTACAACAATTGGACAAAAGGTCTATACGGCTATTCCTGGGACATGATGGTCCACACGTGGGACATAGATTCTGTGGTCGTTAAAGTCGTTGATAATGAAAAAAATGAGATATTTTACGTGGACCCGTACATATATACGCCGAACGACAGGTGGACTAGACACGGCGACATGATTTATCAATACGCCAAGTGTCTAGAGAATAATATAAAACAGAATGATAACAGTTTGTCCCAGAATATATCTATTTACATAGATGTTTGGTGCTCAATGAATGGTAGATTTACACAACGTATGTTTAATCCTCATATGGATCTGTTAAAGGCGTCCTGGTCGCCTTTCGAACAAGTTTCATATTTGCTGCCGTTACTAGATGAAGCATTGGAATGGCGAAGTATGCTTCACCAAATAAAACAGCATGTACACTCTTGGAATAATCATAGCGATGTTATATTTATAGCTGATTTTCCAGGTATAGTACTAACATAAGTTTCTTTTTTTAATCAATGTTGAATGAATGACGGATTACAAATTACTCTCATGTCAATTTTGAATTTTATTGATTATTTTTCAAACGATTTCTTCATATATTTTTTTTATACACATTCAGTTCACAAGTTCACCTGGTTACCTGTCATAAGTGCTAAAATAAATTTAAGCACATCGTTTTCTTCAAGATTACAGCAAAGTTTCGTACTAGTACGTAAGCAGGATATTATCATGTCATAGTAAATACTGAAGAAGCTTATCAAATATACCGTCATTTTCTCCGACTTAGATTAGAGGTTAAAAGACTTAGACCACATTTTTCATAGCATAAAAAAATAAACGGAAGAGATATTTTTATATTTAACAGTTAAAATTTATATTGAATTTAAGCGCTAAATTAATATTTTTTCTAGGTTACACCCAAGAAAAGTATATTCCAATAGATTTATCCAATGTTACTATGACCGTGTTAGATGGATTGGTGGCATACGGACCTGAAGTTACCAAATTGTTGAACGGACAGTCTTATCGACTAGAAAAAGGAAATACGTTAATGCTGGCGCCTGAAACATTTCATAAAATTATTAACATTGGAAAATCACCAGCTTATTATATGTACACATTCGCAAATACTACCGAAGCAACTAATTTTGTTACTACTGCCCCTAAACCAAAATTACCTATAAGCCAAGAGCTAATGAGACGGCTTAATCACATGATTACTTTTAGCAATTTAGTCATAACAAATGTGATTGATATATTGTTTCATTTAAAACATTGTCATTGATAAAAACTCAACTGATAATTTTTGTTTAATTATTTACTTACACGTGCGTCAGTAACTTAATTGTTCCATATAACTAAATTGTTATGAATATTTAAATATATATATGATATGTATGAGTTGTTTTATTTCGTTATGACGATGACAAGAAAAACATATATCACATTTAAAACAAAAATAAAACACGCAAAATTTTTATAAAATTTACATTTATACAACGTTTTATTATGTATCTACAGGTACGGCAATATAATATAATTACCAAGTAGGTTATTAGAACTAAGCATTTATACAAGTACATTTTAGTTTGTAGTTAATGAAAAATAAATTGTAAAGTAAATTAAAACTCAACTGCGTGAAAACTAAAAAAAAGGACACAATCACCAATTAAAAGTTTTATGAAGAGTAATATTGAATAACGACACAATCGAAATAATTTTATTGTCGATACATACATAAACAAATCATAACTTTTTTGCTAAATAGAAATATTAATAATGGAGATCCGTAACGTAAAATAAATTGTTAAGATGTCAGTATTATAAAATATCAAATTAGATTAACTCGTTTGGTCTCTACAACAACACATTTTAAGATTCTAACATTACCCTTTGCGTCACGCAGTCGGATAGCAATATTTAAAATTTCAGTTTCGGTTAGTGATAAAAATAAAGGTATTATTGAAATATTGAAATTAATATAAGATAAACAAAACATATTACCTACCCATAAAAATATAATTATAATTTTGATACTAAATAGTTAATGATTAAATATTTTATTTATTATATGTCTTTGACCTTGGTTATTATTATATTAATTATTATAATACTCCAAAAGTTTTAAATTTTCCAAACGTATTAATATTTGTAATAACGCACTGGTACAAAAAAGGCATTACAGAACGATATTTTTATGAATCTATGCCCTTGCTGCGAGTAACTGTCAAATGGTCTTATGTAAATGACACTGTGCGGCACGGTTGGTCGGCGGGCTGACTGGACCACTGGAATAGTGTCATGAATGTCGTGACTAAGGCATGAGGCAAACACTGAGTTCATTCATCGTTCCGTCTCGTCTGTGACGAGTGAATCTGCTCGGGCTGCGGCCGACGCCTCGTCACCGCTAATATATATTCAGCTTTTATCCATTCCACATCCATAACTAGAATTTAGTGTCTCTACGGCGGTACGCCTTGCCGCCCCTTTGAATTATTGACATTTTATTAATCTGTGATATAACAACACATTAGTATCTTGTTAACAGTTTTTAGGTTAATCCGTTGCCGGTGATATCAGTGCAATATTTTTATAATTCTTAACTCTAGACTGCAAAACATACTTTTGTGTTATTTTTTACGGTAAACGGAAACCATGGAAGCAGCAATGAGCTACGACCTGGATATAACGCCGAATTATTCGTACATATTCGAATTCGAAAACGAATTTATTCACCAAAATTCCAGGAAGTGGATGACTGAAAACTGGACTGTCGCTTTCTATTATGTTGGTGTCTACATGGCATTCATTTTTGGAGGTCAATATTACATGCAAAATCGCCCTAGGTAAGTTGATTAATTATTATATATATATATATATATATATATATATATATATATATATATATATATATATATATATATATATATATATATATATATTTGCAATTAAATACTAAATGTATATTATAGGCACTTTCAAATTTGTTTACTATGTAGTAGCAGTTTTGCAATTAAGTATGTCAATTACTTTGCAATTAGTATCTTACAAAGTTTAACTTAAATGTGCGAAAAAATCTTACTGGAATTAAAACTAGATTCATCTATAGGATAGATACGGCATAGATATACCTTCAAATACTACAAATATTGAAAATCTTTAATGTAACATACAATAATAATAAAATATATAATATAAGTAACAAGAAATGGTGTTGTGTAAAGTAAACTTAAAGCTTCCTAATTACTTCTTACATCTGGTTTAAACTACATATATTAATAGGATAAGGGAAGATATTTCAAATGCCTTAAGAATAAATTAAATGTTATTTAATTTATTCTTAAGGCATTTGAAATATCTTCTCTTATCCTATTAATACATGTAGCTTAAACTACTCAAATATTTTATTATATTTATTTTCATTTATTTGTTATGTTCTTCATAAATAAAATTTATAATAAAATTTTATTTGTCTTCTATTCAAACAAGAAAGTACCTTGTAATTGCTTAAAGCATATTTTGATTATATTACTGACTTCTGACCTTTAAATCGTTTTTTTTCTTATTCTTACTCAATTAAAATCAACATCAAAAATGCCACTAAAAATAAAAATATAAATACTACTACTTATACTAATTTACTATAGCAGTAGTCTATATAAGTGATAAGTTTGTCTGTTTAAACACAGCAGCAGCATCTGGGAAGGAAACAACTGGTTCAAATTGTAAAATTTATTTGTGTCGAATCGACTCCACTTATTGGGGAGGACTATAGGTCGACTATAGGTTTACAGTATATCATCATTACAATGTGCTGTCAGTTGACTTACCTCGGCGAATTTGAATATTATATAATTGGTTATACATACCTCTTAGCTATTTTCATTTGATCACAAGGGCGAAGCTACACTTAAGCTAGTAGTAAATAATTTACATTCTTAAGGTTAAAATGCAGTTTATATATATTTCAATATAGGTATTAATATAGATAATTACACTAAATATTTTCTTATATATTTGCAAACAATATACATTCTGAATAATTGTCAAGCTTCTACTATATAAGCAAATTAATTGTATAATTTACAATAGAATATATATGTAATTAACATATTCTATATAATACTTAAAAATAATTAGGTATGTTTTATAAATTATATGTAAAAACCAACAATATATATTAGAACATATGAATTTTATCTTATAATAACTCATTAAGATTGGAGATTGTGTCATATTTTTGCAAATGTAAATTATTTCCTTTTTTTAAGGAGTTTCTGGTTGAAGATTTTTAAGTTTTAAGGAATTTTTTGTTGTTTCCATTTTATTCATGTAATTAATGAAATACAGCGATTATAGTTTTTTTCTATTTGATACTACAATTGAAGAAAATTTAATATTGAAGCTTCATTTTATTAATAAATTGGGATCATCATTTATGTTTTTGGTGGGAAATTGTATGTGTTTTATAAATTAATATCTAAATGGTCTATTCAACAGAAAATAAGTTATCATGTAAAGTACACATATTACTATTGATTATTATATTATTTGAAGAGTTCCTTCACCAAGAGATATCTTGTCACCACCAAGAACAAAGGGATAAATTTAATCAATATTTTTAGATAACTTGAATGTAAACATGTAAATATTGTTTTAATCCATCCAGATTTGAACTTGCATTCTTGGAAATTGTCCTGCATTCAAATTGTTAAAAGTTATCTAAAAATATTTTGCCTTTCTTAGGTGTAATACATAAAAAATAATATAATTATTTTTTGAGTTTATATTTTAGTATGTAAAAATTTATCTAAAATAAAAAAATCTATACAATTGAAACCCTTAGAGTAATATACATAAATAAATAAACAAAATTTTGCATTATTATAATAAATTAATTTTGGGTTTTGAAGGATTTTCAAATTCTTATATTATTACTCTAGGCTCTTGTCTAGATCATCGTAGCACACGCGAATTTGCTTAAAAGTAGGAACATGATAATCGTAGTTCATATCCAAATTAGAGTAATATTTATTATATTAAATTCAAGTCTTATTAGACAATTTACTAAATTAAGTTTGGTATCTAGGTAACGCTGTATATGAAAGGGCGAGAATAGTGACATAATTTGCTTTTTTTTATCAGAAAGATATTTTCGAAAAGTATATTATAAATAATAGGTATATTGTAAAAGAAGTAGGGTAACCGGATGATAGCCAGTTTGACCCGCAATTGATCTGCATCGTTATGTAACACTCCAGATCCAGACTCAATCAATATCCTGGAACACGGTGGCTATACGTACATACGTACATACGACGATCTTAGATTCGATTCACACTCGAGGGAAATTTTTATTTGTAAATATCTTCTTAGATTTTCAGTCCTGTATGTAAATGAAATATAACATAATGAAGTTGTCGGAAAACGTTTGCAACGTCATATTTTTATACTAAGTGTACAGTTTTTTTGCTTTGGTATTAGACATGAGAAGTTCACGACTGTAGTCTATGCAATCGTGCATGTGTTGCTTCCACTTACACGTTTTCATAACTTTTCAAAAGAATATTATTATTTTTATATCCGACATAATATACTTATTTTTGTAACCTCGATGACCTTCGCATTTTAGCTTGCTTCTGATATAATGTTATAATTCTGATATAATGTTTTGATAAAATGTGTAATATGTTGAGAATATTATTTTATAGTAAGAAATGTCTTAGGATATGAATAAAGTCGATATACGAGTAAGAAGATATAGAATGGAAACTTAGGAAAAGCTGTGGTTATAGTAATAATTTTGCTTATATTATTATATGAAATTATTATAAATATTAAATGCTTATTTTAAAATCAATGAACAGGAATCGCATATATTCTACTCGATATTTCGATGGATGACCCGTGACCCAAAAAAATGAACAGTCCAATAATATAGGCGATTATTCTGATAGTTTATTTTAATATTTTAGAATATTCTTTAGTTTCAAAATAAGCTGAAAGATGTTTCAAAAGTAGAGTGTACTCAGAATAAACTCTACGAACGACTGAAATACATATCTAAAATTAAATAGCTTTTCCTCTTTCCTACATTTAAACTATCAAATCAAACGTCGACTCGTACTGATAAGATGCGATAACCACATGTTGATAAGACCTACCTACATACTTTATACAAATTCGTTTAGTTTCTAATAGAAATGATGAAGTTATTCAAGTATAACTTAAGTGCATAGTGCCTACTATTCAGTTGGTAATTTATTTGAAAGATCTCATTACAGCTATTGTAATAAAACAAATCACATAAAATATTCCATCCATGTAATTTATATTAAATTTCATTATAAAGAAATAACATGTATGTATATTTGTATAAAATATATATATATGTATATGAGGTCATTATGACGGATTCAAACACCGTCTTACCGTAAACGAGTTAGGTGTGGATTCATTACCCACTCGGGAGAATGGAAAGACTAGAGCTCGGCGTTTAATTACGCTCATAAACACGTAAATGTTTCGAGTACGCACGGAGAGTGAAGAACAGCGATGTTATGACAAGTTCTTTCTGTCTAACCTGACAAATGCGGGAAATGCGTGAAGCTGTTTCTTTTAATATTATTATAAATAAATAGGTATATAATGATCATATATTATTATAAAGTAAGACTGGTAGGTCGATAGCGATATTAAAATACACTTATTTCAATCACTATTTAGACATGGTAATTTTCATTTATTTTAACCTTAAATAACATTATCCGAAATTTTACCGATATTTAGCCATTTTGTAGAACAACATACTGAAGAAAAGTTATCTTATACTTTTACTCAACAATTACTATTGGTGTCTTAAGTCTAGTTTGAAATCATTGTCTGTTTCTACTTTCTGCCTAATTTTCGAGACATTGCGTGTTAAATGGCGGAACTCAACCCTGCGATTTGTCTTCATTCCGGGTATTGCCGGGTATCGAACTGTGGGTTTCGCGGGAACCATCGAGTCGTTTGGCGTGTTTACAATCAGACGCTGTGCAGCCGCGCCATGACTCTTATATAAATAATAATTCTTTAATTTCATTTTAGATTATGAAACACCTTATAAATGGTATTTGAGTTGAAAAATATTCTTAAAGTTAACGTGACTGCAACCTATAAGAGACCTTTAATTATAAGAGAAGATGTACAAAAACGTTATTATTAAAAGATATTCCACTGAAAGCAATTTCTGATCGAGAAATTAAAATAATATTAATCACGTCGGAGCAAAGGTCCGATCGACATTACGAGGTCATAGCGTTCTTAAAGAAGTTACGCGCAATGCCAAGAAGTATGCACATTAACTTTATTATGGTGTGCGCAATGATGGTAATAAGGCTTGATTAGGTAAACGACAATTTGTGCTAAGACGACGTAAAACGATATATTAAAAAAATGTGCATGAAATGTATACATGTCTTTATATCTCGCTTATGACATTCAGATTTATATAAATAACATTTCTGTAATAGTTTTTGGAAGCATTTTATATTTTTTTACAAAACGTAGTGTCCTTTTGGTTGACATTTTATGTTAAAACATTTGTTTGATAATTTCAATGCCTTAAGTAACAATTAAACACACATAAGACGATTATATAGTTAAGTTCATTTATTTTTATAGCTTCACGCTTTATCCCGCATAGAGCAGGCTATTTAATACAGGCAATAACTCATGTTGACTAACACTCCATTCTCCGCTCTCCGTGTGAATTGCGGCGTGTTGAATTCTGTTTGGCGGACACACACGCCAGCGTTTTGTCAAAAACTTTTTATTTTTTTTTATTAATACAAATTAATAGGTACATTATTACCGTGTGTGTTATATATCATGTTATTTTATCTTTATAACATTATGTTAGGTTGTATTGAAAATATTTTTGAAAAGTTGTGTTTTTTTATCATTTTGGTCATCAATTTTTGACGTTTTCCTCACCGTATCGTTCAAAATTATTTTAATTGTTTTTAAAATATAATATCAGTATGTAGGATAAGGGTCTTGCTTCACTGATGCGCTTATAATTAAAAACATGGTCTTGCTAATAATAATTTGTCATAATTTTACGAACAAAATTTTCTTCTACGAGAATTCGTGCCAGGAAACTTTTTAACACTTGTTATCCAAAGATTAATAATTGATTTATATTAAATCATATTCAGAAAACATTTAGATAATGCTTTAATTTATTTTAAAGTAATAGTAGCTAAAGCTATTATGCGAATTTGCAAGTGCTTTATTCACAATCTAGTTTTTTATTCTACATGCTTGGATTGCAATTAGTACCTACGTGGCAAATACAGTTTTTGTACGACCTATAATAACTATAAATAACCTTAATATTTTAATTAGGTTAATTAATATCACAAAAAACTTATTTTGTGTTGCTTAACAAATTTTCCCGGTCCTTGTCTAAGGTGTATTTAAAAATAATTAAGTTTCATAACTTTTATAATTATATTCACACCATAGTAGCTCAGTGGTGCAACTTATGGCTGTAATTGCAATTTTTGATGCGAGATATAGAAGCATATATTTATAAGCATAAAAAAACGTATATATTTGTTATGTTTTTTTTATAAGTACTAAATCTTCATAATTAACGATATACCATCGAAAATATATAAAACTTTTATTTTTTGATTGATCGATTGATATAGATTGATAATCGAATTGGCAATACAAATTACAGTATCTAGTTTAATTCCAGCTAATATATTATACAATGATACCGATAACCACCGTCACATTATAAAAGTACGATAGGGAACTAAATTTTAAATAATTATTGTTGTGTTTATTACGGTATCGGCGAGTTGAACGTCCGGCGGCAGTAGCTGGCCTCGACTTAACCTTAGTGCTTTCTCAATGGTAGCCTTACTTGAGTTACTTTTTATTTTGTTTCATTTATTTAATAACATAACTTATTTTTTTTAAATTAATATATACGAAATATCTTGAATGGCTGAAATATCTATATAGGTATATAAAGGTTTGAGGACCGTAGTGGCGCAGAGGCCTGTCTGTCCTGTCTGCCTGTAAATCGACGGTTTGTGAGTTTGATTCTCGCTCGGGGAGAATAAATTGTTTTTATTTTTTTCGTTCTGGTAATAAGCCAAAGCGCCGCGTTGAGATTTGCATGCCTCGAAAGGCGGAACGCGAAGAACGGAGTGTCTTAATACCCCCTGCCATGTGCAGGATACAGCGTGAAACTATATTAATAATAATAATATTGAAGGCTTTGATTTTTTTCAAAAAATATACTTATTACTAATTCATATAAAAAACAGTTAGTTTGGTTAAATCTTAAAATAATGGTTTTATTGGGTAGATCATTTGAAACATTTCCAGTTTTTTTTTGCTTTAAACTAAGTTTTGTACACAGATCAAATAAATAAATAATAAATATCAGTCTTATAATAAATTCTAATTTTACAAATAAATTATCTACAATTGTGTATAAAATATTAAGAGCATATCAAATATAACTTATTTATATTTGCAATTTATATTGTCAATTTATGTTTAATAAAAACATTTTCAGTATGAGTTTCATCATAAACTACACTAATGATATAATAATCTTCTATTGGATAAGAAAATCATGTTCGTACTTTAAATGCTTGTAAAATTGCTGTAATCTTTAACTTTACTGCATTTTTCATATTATATACACCCTTGAAGCTATTCCTTAGCTTAGATACTTGCATAACGTAGATCTTATTTGTGAGCGTACTTTGTAGTATATAAACTCTTACATAATAAAATAGCCAAACGCTAAATATTTAAATATATTGTATTGTATAAAAGACTATGTTAAATATTTTAAATATTATTTTATTTCATACACCTCATCATATTCCATATATTTTTTTGTAAACATATAATTGTAGTTTTAGCTCTGTACGTGTGTTTGTCAACCTACTACTTTAACTGGCTGTAGATTTGTATAAAATTTTATGTTTTACATGGTAACGCGCGAACCTAAAATTTTTTGCTATCTAATTTGGGGGAATTATAATAAATCATTTCTTAACCACTACATGCTAAGACAAACGTATTCTCCAATTTTGTTCAAAAATAATTGCCTGTGATAAATAAATTATCATTTGCATAATGATTAATATCATGTTTATTAAAACACCTTAAAACACCATAAAATGGTAACAATCAGTCAACCTTAGCTAGACATCACGTTAGATGTCGCGAAAATTTTTGTTTTTAACTTTTAGAGGAAAACAATTTTGTAATACATGATTTTTTCCGTAACTTTTACCGTTTAAGGAAAGCTGTAAAAAAATATAAATCTTCATTTTCACAATATTTTTTATTGCTGCTCCACTCCTATTAGCCATAACGTGATTATTAAGGAAGGCTATATACATATAGCCTTCCATAATAATTGGATTATTCAACGTAAAAATATTTTTTCAATACGAACCAGTAGTTCCTGAGATTAGCGCGTTCAGACAAACAAACAAACAAACTTTTCAGCTTTATATTATTAATTGTAGTATGTAGTGTAGATAAGTCAGGAACCTTAGGTATGAAAACACAATTGGGCCCGCGGCACAAATTGTATCGTAATAGATTAGCTAAACCATAAGAAATCATGTACGTACATGATATACGAGTGTCATATTCATGATGACGCTTCTTCTCCGGGCAGTACGTTTGCGCTTGCTAGTGTGCTTATAAATAAATATCATACATTGTATAACAATCGTACGTGGCTACAGCCAAATAAGTTAATATAATGATTTATTCTGTTGAAATAAAAAGTAAGTTTCCAAATTTGTTAGAATGTAAATAGCTTTTTGATTATCTTATATATACAGCAAAATGTTACGTTGCCAAGCTTCTGCTCTTGACGTTTCCAATTATTTTCACGGTGCCAATTATTTTTTGTAATGCTTTGTTGGTTTTTATCATTTATTTATTAAGTATTTTCACATTATGTCTAAAAAAGCTGTCATTTTCCTTATGACGAGCAACTAGATAATAAGATTGTGAACTCATAGTAATATATTTAATATCAAAAAACGTTACATGCTATTTATATATTGCCCTTTCAATTATACCATATGTTAATTATACCATATTAAACTTTTAATGTTCTTTACTAGGCCGTCGTGGTGCAGCAGTACAGCGCCAACCTGTAAAGTATATAGTGCTAAAAATTTAGGACAAAATGTCTTAACACTAGGTTCGCCCCGCCTCTGTTACAAGCGGGATACAGCGTAAAACTAAAAAAATGCTTATTTAGCTTAAGTAATGATAACACACTGACAGTTCTCATATCTAAGCAACTGTATTTATACGGTCCACTTGTATGCTCCCATAGTATGACCATACTTGGTTTGTTCATGTTCAGCTCTTTTGGCACATGTCTGGGTGTTTTGCTTTGTCATTTTATTTACTTGACTTGTAATTTTTTTTAATGTTTAAATATTATCGGGTGTTACGGTGGGCACCACCAATCTGTACTCAATATCTTATTCGAACAAAAAGATTTTACAATGATAACTTAATTATAATATAATTAAACGAAATAACTTTTTTATAGTGATAGTGATGTACGCTGTTGTACGCCTTTTTATGATGACCTTATAGGTCTTGAAAAATAACGTAATTAATTATTACAATAGTTTTTGTGCTCATTTTATAAAATTATAATTATTTTTTATTATTGTATAAGCAAAATAGAACTCACCTAGATACTTCTCTTAAGGCAACGATTATTTTAGCACTGCATATCGGTGCAAACTATTCTAAAATTATTCTCGTGACGCAATTCACTATAATAAAGCTTGACTCACATCTAATAGAGACATGCTAACTTGTAAAGACCGTGGGTTCAAATCCCACTCTGACAGTGTCACACAGCGCACAATGTATTTTGTACAGAAAGTGTATATAAGTATACATCAGTGCCGTAGTGTCAACTGTGCGTGTGTAACTTCTTATGATTCTCTTTTGGTTACCTTTTGTAAATCTTAATAAATATTAAATAACAATTTTTATCTATAGCAAATTCCTCCACAGTAAATCAATTTTATTTCATGCAATACATACCATAAAGTATTTGCTGAGTAAATAAATTTCGTAAACTAGGCAATTTTTTTTATTATCATGATTGAATTTATTTTATGATATTTCACCGGCTTCGGCTTACCTTCATAAAATGTTCACACTTAACTTTTAATTTATAAAAGTGAAAATAGTAATAGATATATACGTATATTCTTAAGATATCTTTATTGCACACAAAAAAAGGGAGCTACAATATAGGTACAGATTCCTTAGATAGATTTTATTTATTAATGATAAAATATAAGTCAAGTGCTAATAGTACTCACGTTCCTAGGGTTCTGTGCCAATTTCATTATTTTCAACGGATATAACTTATAAAAATTTACTAAATTAAATTTTAACACTTATTTTGTATGAAATGAACTACAGATTAATCAGTTCTTACTAATTTACTGTTATTTTTTTTTCTTTAACTTCTAACTCCTTGCCAAATTTTATAATTCTAGATCAATAGAAATACCCCAGAGGCTTTGATTACGCGGCGAATTTCATACAAAATTTCGGCAGAACCAAAGCATAAACGTTCGTATCTTTTGATTGCGTTAGCAGTTTGATTTTTAGGCCCCAAGGGATATACACTTAGAGATTTAATATTAATTACAGCTTGATTCCTCCATGCGAATTCGACAAAAATATAAATTATAAGGATCTATAGAAACAAGTAAACATAATGGCATAATGCAGTGCAAAATAACAAAAAGCAAGCTACAAATAAATATAAAAATAAATATTAAATGCGTTTAATTTTTGTATTAAATGCATTTAATATTTATATTTTATATATTAAATTATATTAAATGCATGTAAGGTACAATGGTATCTTAAGAATGTTGTCACTTTTTGAACGAAGATTAATCGAGGCATTAAGATAAAAATAAGTATATATAATATTAAATTATTAGGGATCAAGTATCACAACCACATTAGGTACTGGCACACGTGTGCCACAGCGCCATATATGTAATAACTCGTAGATTGTTTATTAAAGGCAAATATAAAAGGCTCAACAAGGTAATTATACAAAGAAATATATGTATTAAAATATCATAACTTGTTTTTCCGCACCGGTTTATTTAAATTCCAACTATAAATAATATCACATCTAGCTTTTATTAAGTAATAATATTGTATTAAGAGGTACCTATTTTTTATTTACTCAGTATAGCAGTTTCCACTCACTATATGCAATTATGTTATATAAATAAATAAAATAGTATTATTTATTTTATAAAACAAATGTTATTGAAGCGAACGGTGACGCGACGGCCATTTCATATGCATGCATCGTTTATGATTGTAGTGCCTTGCTCAGTCTGTCGGGGGTTGTATACAATCAATGTATTGATTTTAATTTTTAGCACTCATTAACGTTAGATCTTCTAACTATACGTTTGTTTCTGTATTAATATTGTTAAGCTGAAGAATTTATTTGATTAGACTCGCTAATCTCGGGAAATACTGGTTCGAATATATTTTTTTTGTATTAGAAAGCTATAGGCGTTATTACATATAGGCTATAGGCACTTTAAATGACTTTCATTTGATCATCAAGATATTATAACTAAAGTAATTCAACAAAAAACATCGCCCACTAGAACTAGAAATTCTAGTCGCGAAATTACGCTTTTCTTTATATTATTTATATCACTATACATTTGTATTATAAGTACAACAAACAAAAAAAATCTTGAAGTAATTTTTCTGTGGCCTACATTTAAAAGCTACATTAAAAATATAAGTATATAAAAAAGTCGAGAAAAAAACCTTTGAAACAACCGTCTCAGCGTCTTGCCATTCACGTTCTTTACGTAATACCTCTTGTGTACAAGAAGACTTTCCGGAGAAAGGTCAATTAAGTGCTAAATTTCTTGTACAATATATTTTTTTTTCTGGAAATAAAAGCGACTTGCTTAAGTCAAGGGTAGGTTTTAGTAAGACTTACTAGTGTTTTTTATTTATATATTTTTAACAAAATTAGTATTACTAGTTAGTCTATTAGTCTATTACTATCACTACTATCATTACTCAATATAACAAAGACTTATTTCAAATGAATAACAACTAAATATTCTTTCTTATCATAGACTAAATTACATTTTTTACAATACTGTGAATAATGGAAAATAAATCAGACTTGCCAATTTTTTTTTATATTACTATTTATTATATTTATGACAACGACCCATTACGATTGCATACAATGAGGGCACGTCACGACTTTCAAATTATAATGTCTTAACTTCATGTTCAATTTATTATTTATTAAAATGATAGCCTTATGATAAAAAACGTTATTACTTATTGCCTACACTGTAGTCATGTAAACAAAATATTATGTAATATATTGATCACAAACTGATTGACAAGAAAAGGTCAATTAATTAAAATAAAATAATATTAGTAATTGATTGCTAAATGTAAGTTAATAATCATAATTTATTTTTGGAAGCTTAGTGTAGTGATATGTAGTATATGTATATAAGAGTGGAAATATACTGGTAGACATATAAATGTATATGTGCTGGCACATATTATATATACTATAGTAGAATTATATCTTAATAATTTTTTTGCTTAATATTTCTTAATGCCCTTTCGCTTAAGCAAACACTTGACTTAATGCACTTTCTAAATAACCTTAATAATAAATTAAAAAAAGACACTAGAGAAAAGTTATAACGGCATTAATAAAAAAGTTCGCTGTATTTTATTACTAAATTCTACAAGTAGTAAGTTATGGTATATTTAAATAAAATATGTGAATAATATTAAATTTATAATTAAATTACAATCAGGTCAAGTAGCTTAATAAAAGGGTAATTACCAGTCGATCCCATTGGCCATTACGACCAGTATTTACACATCCCAGCTAATTTCCATGGAAAAAACAATGGTGTTGATCACCTTCGTTACACGTTTTACTTCGATCGAGTTCCGGTAAGCTTACATTATAATGACGTCGTTTATCAAAGAAAACATACCGTCCGTCGATTCTTCGAGAAGTAAGTGTATACTTACGTTACGTTACGTCAATTACATACAGTAAAAAAGGCAGTTTCAAGGTAGACTCGTAAATCGATTTTGGTGGTAACTGTGACTATTACAATAAAATTTTGAATATAATGTTCTTCATATAATAGTAAAAGTCTTTTATGCAAAAATAAAAGCACGGAGCACTTCAGTTTTCTCTCATTGAGCTTAATCCCATTGAATGAAATTCCATTGAAGGCATGAAAATTCAAGGTTGTTGCCTTTGTCGTAGCATACAATTATGTATGTTCACAGAAGCCGTTTCCAAAAGAAGTATTCATTTACTGAAGCACTTGCTTTCAAATTCTGTCTCTTTTTTAGTCAAAGCTTAAAATTAGTGAGAAAATCTGCTAAATCTGGAGCGCAATGCTTACAAAAATACATATAGTACCTACTATTTTATTAGTATAACTAGTGGACGCCTGCCACTTTGTTGTCGTGAACTTTATGATCCTTGCCACCCCACGGACTACTATCCTTTTTTGACTCATGCGATTATATTCCACATGCTAGATTCTTACATGACTACGAAATCTGCTCATACGCTCAATAATTACTACTAAAGATGAATAAATAATATAAATGACTTTTATTAAGGTGCCATATCCGTATTTCATGTAGGTTAGCTGGACATCATTATTTTTCATGAGATGTTAACAACTTTGACTAAGGAGCCATTTTCTGATTTTTAATAGTTTAGATGGTCTATTATGATTCTACTTGTGGTTTTCCAGATCCTTGACTTTTATATGTTGGATTGAAAAGTGCTCATCACGTTAATTCATTTTTGTTATGGCAGCATATTTTCATTATTTCTTATAATTCTGCTGGTCTACTATGATTATGCATCAGAATCTATTATATCAAAATCTATTATAGCCTAGATCCTGTCCTAGCCTAACAGATATACAACAAATTCAAAAACAGCTTCATTCAAATCCGTCGAGTAGATCCCAAGATGTGCGTGTCCAAAAAGACAGACAAAAATTTTAAAAATAATAGATTAATATTCTGTTAGTACTTTTACATCGCCCTGAATATTTTTTTCGTAAAAACATTCAATGTACAGACATAATTTTTTCACAGCTTTATTGTAGTATAGATATTGAATTAATATTTTTTATAACACAACCTTGAGGCAGACTAATTTGAATTTAATTAAAACTAATAATCTTATTTCCGGAACTCATGCATAAAAACAATAGATTCCATTTTATAAGTTTTATGCATAATTTATTTTTAAGTATTACGTATATAATATTATGTTTAACCGGACATTCTATAATGTAAAATTTCTAGAGATTTCTAGCTATTTACTTATAAATATGCAAACTGTGACACACCACATCGTTTGTGTCGACTAAAAACCATAATATGATTTTCCTGTTTCTGTAGAAATTTCAACAAATATTCTCTTAATTCCCCATAATTCGCCAATAAAGCTACATAGTAAATTTCAGCTTCACACGACAGGCAATTTCAAGTGTATGTAAGAGTTTTATATAATGATGCTTGAATAGAATTATGATTAGCAATCATTTAGTGTATTTTAAATTTTTCTCAGGTTCGAGTTGCGACGTACTTTAATAGTATGGAACTGCATGCTAGCGACGTTCAGCATAATGGGCGCGTGTCGGACGCTCCCCGAGTTCATCCACGTCCTTCGGAACCATGGCCTCTACCACTCCATATGTGTGCCTAGGTGAGTGAAATAGCGATATTATTAATAAATTATATTAAAATACACAATTTATTCTGAGTATGAAAATAAAAGTACTCATTTATTATGATGATGTACGCAATTATTCATTTATTATGTTCAGAAAACGTTGATGATTCTATAAATTTAAACAACTGAAATATCACCTATGGTGGAATACAAAATTACTACGATAGGTTTTTTTTTATTTGAAACGAATTGTTGAAACGAAACGAAATTGTTGGTATAAGAAACACAGACATTTAGGATTAAAGTAAATTAAAATTTCATATAGGGTCAAATTGGAACAGCCACTAGAGTAAATAAATGTCTTATTTCTAGAAGGAAATTAAATCCATCCAAACTCCATTCCTCGTACATTCTTCCTTTATCATTATAGATCTATAAAACACGGATTCTATTGTATTTTAGTTTAAACAGACACAAATATTGATTCTCATCATGATTGATTCTCAGCTAAGTTTTCTTGTATTTTCAAAGCTGATTTTAAATAGGTAGACAACATTTTTAAAAGTTAGTAATCACCACAACCCGTCAATTCCGGTCGGCAGTTACTCCTGCCAGACCCTTTAAAGGCCCCATAAAATTACGTAATTTTACTTACTGACTTGAGAAGAGTGCTTTTGTTGGATATTCGAAAACTTTTTAGTTGATGTTTGCATATATATATATATATATATATATATATATATATATATATATATATATATATATATATATATATATATATATATATATATATATATATATATATATATATATATATTTAATAAAAGCAATTCAGAATTACCCAATCCTTTTCTTTTCAACTTTTCTCATACAACATTATGGTAGATATCCATACTTACATCCAATGAATAATGAGACAGTTGTATGATATCGATAAATAATTCTTTACTATTAATTCTTTACTTATAATTTGAAATTTTATCATATAAGAGAGAGACCTTTTGTAAAATGTGCTTAAGATATTATTACTACTTACTCTAGGTAGGTATCGTTACATCTTGCTACTTGTGAATTTATTTAATTTAACAGGTTTGATTTGTAACATTTTAACAGTCATACATAAAACTGTAATAACTATTTTTATTACATTTTTTTATGATGTAAAAACCTTCTTTAATCAAAAGTTAATATATATTTATAAATATTATTAACACCAGCGTTAAAAATATCAGAAAACCTACCCTACTATATGCGTGGTAAAGCCTTGAACTGAAAAGATTTTTCAGTGTGTTTTATAAATGTCATGACTAAATTGTTATCATCGATCTCAAAAACTTAAAAAAATTAATCTACCAGTGATAAATCACTAGTAGATTAAATTAAATAAAAATAAAAAAAACGATTAGAAGACAATGCTAGATCCCAATAGATGTTGCACAAATTCTTAAAAACTACTTGGAAACTAGTAAATGGAAAAAGATCCCCACCCAACGTATTCTTTAGGCATAGCTTCCTCCTTAATGACTTGTTTCTTTTGCTGTTCGATGGCCTGGCAGAGCTAAGCTTCAATTCATATGATGATGCCGAAAAATGAATACATTACTGGATTTCCGAAAAGAAGCTCGAAGCTCGTTCTTTTAAAGAGAAATTAAATTGAAACCAAAAAGATGGGTGAAAGTTGTCTATAGTGATGGGCAATAATTACTTTGAACAATGTGCTTTTTACTTACCATAGTTTTGAAAATAAGACTAACTTTTAAAAATAAATACAACATTTTAACAGTTTTATTATTAGCATAATGATATAGATTATTTATTAAAGCATATGCTTTAAAAATTTTTACGTAACTTTAGCAAAATTAACGTAAATTATACGAGTTTTATTACACATGAAAAAATGTCATAATATTCTTGTAAGATAAAGCGTGACTTTTCCCTAATACCTATATAACTTTGTCGGTCTACATCACGTAGGTATGCGCAACGCGTGCCTTAGTTATAATTCTTAACTCGCGCTCAATGGAAAGTTCACTCTAAGAAGTTTTACATTATGTACTATAGCCCTTATGTTGATATATTTTAGGTTGCGTATATCAGAAACATGTCTAATATATTTTGCATCCGATGACGTAACAGTCAAAATAAAAAGTCTAATTAGAATAAGTGGGCAGCGCTCGTGGCGACTGTGTGTGTAGAATTAGTTTGTCTTTAATTAGTTATTACAAACGGTTATCATTTGCTATTTCAAAGCTATTTTGGGAAACTTGCATATAACCAAGGATTAGGAAGAAGATAAAAAACATCTTATTCTAGATAAAAATTTAATATATTTGATATATTTCAAAAGTATAAGAGTATTTAAAAATATTCACATACATATGTTGTCAGAGAGAACATATATGTGTAAACATATCGTATGTACAGCTAAAAATAAGTATATTAACTATTATAGAATTGTCGTTGGTTTTCCTTATAATTAAACCTATATAAAATTAGCTTGAATTAGGAAAAGCTTTTCACTTTTAAAATATATTTCTTTAAATTATATTTCTTTATGGTTTTACATTTTGCATAAGCAATTGTATTTTAAATTGAAACTGTTGCTTTCGTTAATAAGTAAAAATAACGACGTTCGTTTCGTTGACGAATTCGTAATGACGTTGTGATTCTAATATTTATAAAAAAAAATATAAAGTGCATATGACTCAGTACCGATGACGCCTAAATTTAGAATACAGTCATTTAAATACAGACGGAAGGACAAATTTACTATTATTATTAGTCTCATAAAGATCTTATGGATACGAAACTTTATAATGATAATTTTCTATGACGAGGCTCTTTGAGATATTTTATATAAGTAACGCTATAACTTGCTCTATTCTCATCTACATATATTCAGTGTGCTGGCATAATTTTATCGATGTTTTATTTGCCAGTAGGTATATCTGGAAATGATAATCAACCGGTTATCATGTGCCATATGCTATCCACGTTTTTATTTTCGGTTTTTTTTAATTTACTATAGTAAATTCTAATTTTATAATTATTAATAATTACATTTATATAAAGGTTCAGGTAATTTTCATATTTCGATCCACTTAACAAAGTTATATATATTTTTTAAAGCGACAATCACCATTATATATCAAACTACATCAAGTAGTTTAGCTGTAGCCAACTTCAGCTGCAGCGTACTCGATTTCTTGACTTCAAATCATTTAGTTGATTATTGTGGTTCTTAATACAGTCTTTCAGATATTGAATTTTCATATATCAACAAAAAATGATCATCACTCACAACAGCTAAATACCCCCTTATATCTTATAGCTTAGCTGATTTATTGTGGTTTTACATAAGGTGTTACAGATACCTACTTGATTTTTATGTCGATGGAATGTGCCCAATCACTTTTTTCAAATAATATATATTAATAACCTAGAATAACATAAAGAAAATATTCAATGTACATACACAATATTTACTGTAGTAAGTTATTTACTTTACATTATATTAACTTAAATAATCTCACGTTTTCTGCTAATGTTTGGTTTCGTGTCTAGATTATTTACTGACGAAATTGTGTGTTACAACTGTTGTCGAGAAATTATAATTCTAATAGAAAAATCAAATAACTAACAGGAATAAGACGCAAATTAGTTAATGGTTTCACTTTTTAGTAAGAAATACGTACCAAACATATATATACATATATATATATATATATATATATATATATATATATATATATATATATATATATATATATATATATATATATATATATATATATATATCTTTTCACTTTTAAAATATATTTCTTTAAATTATATTTCTTTATGTATATACCTCAAAAGATTAAAAAACAGAACCCTTATAGAATCACTTTGTTCATCACAGTGTATCTGTCCTTCTGTCAAGACCTTTTATCTCAAAAACGCGTGGAGGTTACAATGTAGAATAAGCGTCAAATATCCAGGTCTCAGTCAGTCCCTTGGAAGTTGGAGCACAGAAAAAATGCTTAGGTTTTGCATATTACATTACATATATAACATGCTCAAAACCTATTTTTAAAAGTCAAAAATCTTCATATATTGGAATCGGGTGGACAGTTCGCTACCACCTGCTCGGAAAGCAGTCCTGCTGAAGGAAGCCGGCATTTTATCTCAATGGTTCCCGTATACTTGAAGTTATGAAATTTGGCAAGAATTACAAGTGTTATAATAATAACTTATAGTAAAATATAACGAGAAATATATGAAAACTGGAAATTTATAAATGTTGTCACAAATAAAATACCATTACAGACTTATGAAATGAGTTCATACTGCCCGCAAATCTAAGTTCAACTTTTATAAATTATGCTTCTCGTTGACCTACAATTGTGATATTGGTACATTTTTCTTTTTATATATGTTGGTAAAAAAATAAAAATGTTAGATTTATAAAAATACCGTAAATTTAAATGAGAAAAATTTAAAAATGTCTAATTTACGTAAAGGAGTTCTTAGAGCTTCGATACTCATGGGTTAGTATATCGCATCCGGTCATTTCACTTTGTATGAGTTTTTGGACATTTAATTTTAAAATGATAATGGACGTCCTTTGTGTGCTTATGGTTTGTCGTCTGCAAATTTCATGAAATAGCCTTTATTATCGGTAGCCTTGAATATGAATGATAAGTTTATAGTTTTAATTCGCGATACTATATCGTAGCATGACTTCCATCCATTTATAATTTATACTAAATGGAGATGTGCCGACTGTGACTGACTAGTCTAACTAGTCGATTGTAAAGAAGCCGATTAGTCGGCTTACTAATCGGTTCAACTATAATAATAAGTATCCATATACATATATATATATATATATATATATATATATATATATATATATATATATATATATATATATATATATATATATATATATATATATATATGTATCTCGTCTTCTTCTTCTTCTTGGCATTAGTCCCGGCTTTTGCCAGGGTCTGCCTTCCGACTGAGCCTACTCCACTTTGCACGGTCTTTAACATCCTCAGTGGACAATTTATTGGCTCTCATGTCTTGTGTCACGACATCCAGCCATCGTTTCCTTGGGCGTCCGGGGGTTCTTACTCCAGGGACAGACATATCAAGGCATTTTCTTCCGACGTAGTTCTTAGATCGGCGCAAAACGTGGCCATACCATTTCAGACGACGCTCTTGCAGCTTATCCGCTACGTCACGGACCCCAAGACTACCTCGAATGAATGTGTTGCGTATGCGGTCAGCCCGAGTAACGCCACACATCCACCTCAGCATCTTCATCTCCGTTACGTGAAGCTCCTGAGTGTGCCGAGATAATGCTGGCCAACATTCGCTGCCGTATAAAAGAACTGGTCGGATCATGCTCTTGTATATCAGCCCCTTGAGTTTGCCCCTTGGACATCGTAGTCGATGCCTCCGGACTCGTGCATAATGGATCCAAGGTACTTGAACTTCTCCGACTTAGCGGCTGGCTCAGGCCCGATGTGGATGGTGCTCGAGTCTGGGTTCCCGCAAGCCATGTACTCGGTCTTTGACACATTCAGTTTAAGACCACCGTTCTCAAGCGCACCCTTCCAGGCATTCACTTTACGCTCCAGCATCAGTCGGTTCTCGTCAATGAGTACTATGTCATCGGCATACATCATCAGCCATGGAGGCTGGTCCTGGATGTGAGCCGTGACAGTATCTAGCACTACATTAAACAAAAGTGGACTAAGAGCTGAGCCTTGGTGAACCCCTACTGTAATTGGGAAGGGTTTGCCAAGGGTTATCGCCAACAGCGGTCTTAACTGTAGAAACAGAGTCGTTGTACATGTCTCTGATAATAGCAACATAGGATTCAGGGATCCCTTTGGATCGCAGTGCCCACCAGATACACTGACGTGGCACACAGTCAAAGGCTTTCTGCAGGTCTAAGAATGCCACATGCAGAGCTCTCCTCTTTTCCCTGTGTGTCTCCATCAAAATTCTGAGGGCAAAAATGGCGTCCGTAATGCCTGATCCTGGCTGAAATCCATATTGACACTCAGAGGACAGTACACTCTCGGCGGAGCCGGAGGGCAATCACGCGCTCGAAGAGCTTCATGGTGTGACTCATAATCTTAATGCCCCCTATAACTACCGCAATCTTGAACACTGCCCCTTCCTTTGTAAATAGGGGTAATAAAACTGTGCCGCCATTGATGTGGCATCGTCCCAGTGTTCAAAATGCGGTTAAAAAGATCAGTAAGCATGAGCACACCACGAGAGCCTAACGATTTCCAAGCTTCGATCGGAATATCGTCAGGTCCCACCGCCTTACCGTTCTTCATGCGTCGAAGACAATTCCGAGTTTCATCAAGCGTTATTGGAGCAATAAGTCCCAGGTTAGGAGGTGGTTCAGACGGAATGCTATCCGGGTGCTGAGTATTCAGCAGCTCCAAGAAGTAACTTCTCCACCTCTCCTTCACAGAAGCATGACTACAAAGCAGCTTGCCCTGGGAATCTCTGACGCAAAGACATTTTGTGATATCTTGCGTCGCTTTATCCCGAGCACGTGCCAATTTGTAGATGAGCTTCTGCCCCTCCACAGTTTCAAGTTTATCATATAATGGTAATAAACCTTCACTGCGGGCTCTGGCTACAGCTCTTTTGCTGGCACGTTTCGCTTCTATGTACTCCAGTCTGTCTTCAGGACAGTTGCTCCTCCTTCAATCAGGAGAGTTGCTCCTCCTCCTCCACTCCTTAAATGCAGTCCTCTTATCATGAATCATCTCTTGTACCTTGTCATTCCACCACCATGTCTCTCTGTCCATAATACGTCCTCCCCTAGAAACGCCAAGAACATGTTTACCAGCCGTAATGATTGCTGACTGAGCTTGATCCCAAACATCCTGAGCAATTTCGGTGTTAGTTGATAAATTTTGACTGTTAACCTCTGTCAGAAAGTCGGTCTGCATCGGTCCATTCAGCAACCACCACTTGATCTTAGACTTACGCGTCTCGGCTAATTAACGACATAATATACGTAATAATATATAGTAACGACATAATCGATGACAAGAAGACGATGTTGGGCCGTGAGGCTTTCTTGGGATATTTTCGCCCTCTATATTGCGGCGACCGTGACCAAAACCACCGTGGACACGTTTTTTTATGTTTATAGCGTTTTTTATTATATATATATATATATATATATATATATATATATATATATATATATATATATATATATATATATATATATATATATATAATATATATATATATATATATATATATATATATGTATATATATATATATATATATATATATATATATATATATATATATATATATATATATATATATATATATATAATAAAAAACGCTATAAACATATAGTTTCAAACTTTGGATACTCGTAATACCGGGATAATATTACGAGTTTTACGTGTTTCTATTCATGTATCGAGATGATCGATAGACATCGTGCTTACTTACCTATTTAGTTCACGTGCTGCCCCGCGCTAGATAAATTACATGACCTGATTTACAACTCCACCCATTTGTCACCATTCAAAACGAATTTGAAGAGACATATTCGTAAAATTCTACTAGCGTATTTTATGCTTGTATTTTCGTAATATCGTAAAGTTTTGTTGTATGTAAATATTTATTATAATATTAAAATATTACGACCTTGATGTATGAAAATATATGTTTAAAATTCAGCAGCATCAGTCATAAACGTATTTCGTTATGAAATATATATTATAAGGAAGACAAGGCCACCTTGGGGCAGTGTCTTACTGTAAATACGATGGTTGTGGATTCCAATCCGCACTCAGGAGAATGAAACATTCCATATCCCCACACTGGCAACACAAAGTACGGCGTTGAGTTCCGCCACTCAACACAATGTTGATACTAGGTTCTCTGTGACTACTTTTTTTTTTTTAATAATAAATCATTTATTTAAACAAGTTTTTTTACAATCCACTAGTGATTGGAGCCTCCTTTTAAGCATGATATTGCCTGTACCAGGAGACTCCGCTCTTCCATTACCATAAAAATAACAGAAACCTTAATCTTAGATCTATATATATGTAGATTATTAAATTCTTTTTTTTTTACAATTTAATATACTATTTATTTATTCTAGTTTATTTTATTTACTGTTCTTAACAAAACAAATCATGTGTAGGTATGGGTATTATAGAGTAATTGTGGATATGTATAATTAAGGCTTAAAATGCTGAAGAAGCGCTTCAGTTTCCTCATAACCTAGTGGTGCCAGCCATTCTTTCACCTTTTTCTTACATTTATAATATAGCATGGGGTATAAAGTTAGTATTTTATTTATTTTATTATACAAGAAACAAGACCGTGACTCATACTGAATGCTAGCAAATAAGGTTTTAGTTCCTGAGGTATGGGCAATTATATAATTTCTTCTTTGTTACATATATGTGGGATAAAGCGTGAAGCTTGATCATAGACACACCTACGGATGTAATTGGTATACATTTTTATAATAGTTATTTCCATTCATATTAAAAAAAACTCTGTACTCATTGCTAACATTTAGATAAGAAAATTCATGATAATTTTTATCGTCCACCTGCTACTTACTAGTTACAGTGAATGAAATGTTATGAAGGACATTTTTCCGTCACTAAGGAAGTAGAAGATATACCTTACAGTACAGTACTATATGAGTAATGTTACAAAATATATCTGTTAAAAAACTATAGGTAAAATGTTAAAAATTGAATGTTCAGCCAGTTGTTAGTTGAGCTCTTGTCACAGCTTGACCCTCGCGGGTGAGAATCGTAGAGGGCTCTCGTATTTGTCTTTTGATTTGAGTTTCGTCGGCAATTTGCGAAGTGGACATATCGCTTACTTTGCTTATTTAAAGTTATTTTGCGTCAATGAGCATTTTTTACTGTAATAAACTTGAAATTTCAATACTTGCCCGTATCATTTTGGCGATTTACTTTTAAATATCACATATTTTTACTGACTGACTTGTATCTAACGCATGCAACTCACTTTAGTCATATTAAACTCATAATATGCAAAATTTGGGATAAAATTGTACTAAATTAATCTCATTTTAGATTATACAAGCATATTGAAAACAAGAAAGTAATATTTTCTCAAAAATAATTTCGATTTCAACATAAAATAAACCAAGCAATTATTATTTTATTATTATTGTTTGGGGAATGTTAGTTAAGTACATAATAATAATTTCAATGATTTTAAATATATCTATATCTAATAATTATTTTTTTTTATTTGAACTTGAATCTGTAACATAGTGTCGACTAGAGGAAGGTCACGATAATAGCATGATGAGTAGGTTGGCTGGAGGAAGTATGAAGAGGTTGATGATTTCAAAGCAGATATATATATATATATATATATATATATATATATATATATATATATATATATATATATATATATATATATATATATATATATATATATATATATATTTGTATCTGCTTTGAAATCATCAACCTCATATACATGCAAGAGAAAATATTTTACTATAGTCTTAAAATGTATTTACAAATATATTAACCATAATTTTTAACTCTGGCAAGTTGCGCCTATACTCGTATGTGTATAGATAATGAACCCACCAAGACAATGCTGCATTTAATTTAATGATACTTGGAAGTGGTCTATTTTATGTTTTCCAAAGACAATTTTCAACTATGTGTTTATTACTATCACAATTCTTAATAGTTTCATACCTGAAATACTAGAAGAGAAATAATGTGATCGCTCAAAAATGTGTTTTTTAATTACTAGTATTCTGTTCGTAGCTTGATCCTCTTGTATTACACTCATGTAATACTTAAGCATTTAACAAAATGATTTTTTTCTTATATCCCTCGTAAGTTAGTAAAACACACTAAAATCCGTCGTCTAGCCTAAAAATGTTACTAACTGTAACTTCTTTTATATTAGGTAAATTAGAGAAAATGTTCATACCATCCTTCACTTTTGGCTTCATATCTAGATTTCTTTAGATAAATACTTCTTGGCAAGAGTTTCGTAGTGGAAATGTATCGGCTGCACTCGTGCTCCAAAACTGAAAGCAATTTACATATATCTATTATTAAAAACATATTTATGAACATATTTTTTTAAATTTTATATTTATATTTACTATTAAAAAGAAAAAAATTACAAAAGTAACTTAACTTAGCTCTTGACTAGGGTCAGATTTTCTTTATTGATACGTGTTACATGCTTTAACTACGCTCATCATCGTGAAATGTAAGATTTTAAATCTTATCTGTTGCAAATTCTAAAATCTCATATTAGTGACTCATGTTATAGTGATATCTCGAATTCTGCAAAATATATGAATGTGACGATGTTTCTGCCTCAAGTAACAGCAATACGAAAATGACGAAATCAATAAAAAATATTGAAGATGTTTGAAATGTCGTAGCAGATAGAGTTGCCACCGAAATGATTAAATATGGTAGGACGCACGTGGTGGAGTTGTTTTGCCCTAAACTTGGCAGAGATTGCTATACGAGAAATAAAAGCCCGCCTTTTATGTATCTATTGTTATTCATATGTGATGCAAGATACGCAGGGAGAAACCTCGGTTGACCTTCGAAAAGATAATATCGATAATACCGGTGTAAGGTCAAGTGAGAAGTACGAGGACCCCCGGAGGGTATGTAGGAAGGGGTCGGTTGATAGTGGACGTGGAATAGAGGTATGTAGGGACTAAGGGTAGCCTTTGGTGGTCCGTTCTCCCCGCTAGGCATAAAACGGGACCTATCTATGTATATAAAATGTATATGTTAAAGTATATTTGACAAAAGATTTAGTACCTATTTGTTTGATATAAAATTGCCAATTCCTTTCAGTTTCACTTTATAAAGGTGGTGTTATACGATAGTGTCTTTAGTACCTACTTACTTTGTAGTACCTACTGGCTAATAACTTATTAACTTCAAATTTATATCGCAACAAATGTTTATTTGAATGCAGTTATCTTTGAAAAGTTAATTAAGATAACACTCATAATATAACATAGAATTATATTTCTATACAACATAACCTTGAAATTGTGGGTTTTATCACTTGACTACTACATTCATATATCTTTATATGGTTGTACGAAACCCGAGAGACCTCCAGATCAGCCCTAATCGAGTCTAAATTAATTAAATGATACCATAATTTTAGCATCAAGTTCTTTTTAGTCAATATATATATATATATATATATATATATATATATATATATATATATATATATATATATATATATATATATATATAATATATATATATATATATATATATATATATATATATATATATATATATATATATATATATATATTATTACTTTGTGCGTTACGTAAACTCGCCTACAGGTATTGAAAGTGACATTGATGTGATTCATCACGCAATTGTATAGCTTACTTAAATACATTTTATTTCGTTCAAGAGCGCAGTAATTAACAAATTTTAGTGACAAATAAAAATTTATAATGACTCCGTTAAAGAAAGCGAAAGTTATATATTTTACTTTTACCAAAAATAAAGTTGTACCCAAACTACTTTTTACGTAAAAACACGTATCGAAAAATATAAAGATTTTTTTAAGATTTTCATTCTTCAGATCTCAGAATATAGGGGATTTTTTTTTGAAGATTTAAATTATTAAGTCATATAACATATTAATCATTTTGCAAACTTAATTTTTAGGCAAAATCTCCAAACATAGAGCATTCTATACAATAAAACACAATATTAGTAGTGACGTAAACCGGCGTCCTTCGGGTCAGCATAAATAATTCCCCTAGTAAACGTTTACGCGTAAATAAATCACTTGCTCCGTACGCCGTGCAGCCGATCAAATATTTGCCTCACTTGTCCACAGTTTACTCGTAATGTTCTCATATTGTATTAGCACTCCGGCTTATTTTACTATTCTGAAATGTAATTTTGTTATTTTTTGTTATTCTAAAACACATTATATATTATGTAGATTGTTGTTTACCAAATTATTTGTAAAATTGTAAAAGTTAAAAATCCGTAGAAGTAAAGCTGGTTGGTAAACTATTTTAAAATTTCGCTACCAATACAGTGAAACTTTCATTGCCAATAATATCCAATATCTCTGAGAGAATGAAACAAGTTAATTTCGCTACACTTACGTATTACGTATAATCCGGTAAGCTTATCAGTTTGCTCGTAAGCTTCATTCAACACAAGTTTTTATAGTCGACGAATTTTACTCAGTACCTAATATTATTTTAATATATTTTTTTAAATGTTATTCCACACTTAGCCTCGAAAAATATTTTTTTAGAAAATGTATAAAAACTTGCAAAAACATCCAATTTTTCTACGTTCTATACGTTTCACTAATAATTTAACTACATATATTTAAAAACGATTAACATTTCATTTAAAATAACTATTTAAATAATTATTCAACATTAACTTTATTAATTAATTCTTTTTTTTTTATTCGAGATTTTATTTATTTATTAATTTTTTTTAATAAACTCTGATACATAAGATACGATAAATTATATTTACTTTTTAATTAAATATTATTTATATTTTTTTTAAATTCTTTTTCAATACTATTTTATAAATCGAACATTGTTGTATTGTTTTTTAATCTATCAATTATTATATATTTATTTAATTTATTTATAATTATGTATACAGTATTATCTTGTATGTAAGTTCTTATCACATGACGTAAATAATACTGAACACGCGATTTATTTATAATTTTTTACCATAATCATAATAACGCTACTTGTTATAACGCTACAAGGCATTGTAGAAATGGCTTAATTTCACATATCGAAATTGAATATCGATTGAACATTTGCAAATTTGCAAAAGAAGAATCTAGAAGGTCACGGTCAAAGCAGATAATCTTGTCTAAATGTGGCGCAGTGATCTAGCGATTCTATTAAAATATATTGAAATACTAACTTTAGTAGGCGTACAGATATGAAACAAAAATCTCGTATAAGGCAAGTCGTAAATAAAAGTTACTATTAAGACGATATAGTTTCAAAATTATATTTTTTTCACTAATATTGCGCATAATAAATTTAAATCGGAATTATGAAATTTTATGTTTTTTTAATTAACTAGCAGTTTGTTCTACCACGTCTTTATTAAAATAAAAATATTCTAAAATGGCACATAATGGAGAATAATTTTATGAAATAATTGCATAAAGTATAACTATAATTGAAAATAACCTTTGTATCCTACATAGATTAATCTTTACGAAAGGTTGTATTACTGTAATTATATACCCATATGAATCAAGAAACGCTTCTAAGGTTCTTCAGCTTCCATATTTTTTCCCATAGAACTTTTACTTTCTATACCCTACAAGTCGCTTTACGATGTTTGGAGTGTTGTGTCATTCATTGGGTTAATTGCACGTATCTCGCTTCGTGACATCGATGCGAGCGTTTTCGATTCGAGTTATGCAATGCACCACTTTCTACTGTCTATCGGTCACTCGGACGCCATTTTTACACGTAATAATTGTTTTGAAGTTATACAAGATTGTCATACATTTTTAATCGTTACATGCTATTTACACCAAGATAGTAAAAAAATGCTTCAGAATAATAGAAGCGCGCAATCGTAGCGCATTTTAGTGTTTGATTACAAACACGATGATTGTGGGTTCGATCCGCAGTCGGGGGAATTAATTATTTTAATTTCTCCAGCAAGCGTGCGGCGTTGAGTTCCGCCACTCAATGCACTGTGTTTCGAATTCAGGTGGGAAGCGCCTACCATGCTATAAAAAAAGTGTGAAGTAAAAAATATATATTTATTTATCATTTTATTAATTAATGGTTTCTGATGTTTAATGAAAATCAAAATATTCTTTATTCAAAAACACGCTATTACAAGCACTTTCGAAACGTCAATTTAAAAAAGTAAAATAAAATAAAAAATTAACGACATACTAAAATTTGTACATCACTAATATTCTTTTTCTGTATTGTAATTGAAAAGATTAATCGATATAATCTATATATTAATAGCATTTCCCTATTCATTTCAGTTTTATTGAGCAAGATAAAGTATCGGGATTTTGGACGTGGATGTTCGTTTTGTCGAAGCTACCGGAACTAGGGGACACAGTCTTTATAGTACTACGTAAGAAGCCTCTGATCTTCCTCCACTGGTATCACCACATCACCGTACTTCTTTACACATGGTTTTCCTTCACGGAATACACGTCTTCGGCCAGATGGTTCGTCGTTATGAACTATTGTGTACACAGGTGAGAGTTTTTTTTTTGTATTATAATAGTGAAAATCTTACGCCATTTTGGTGCAATGCAACAGCATGGGACTGTTAACACGGTGATTTTGGATTCGAACTACATTCGGGGGAACGTATTACATATATGAATTTGAAAATATTAAAATTATAAAATAACCTAATTATTACAAATACACATTATGTGAAAATATTAAAACTTATGTAACATTTTCTCCCTTTCCGCTAGCAGTTAAGTCATCAGTCATCATGATGTTTAAAATGGACGAAAAGTGTTCGTTTTATCTAATCAACTGAAATATTATTATATCAAAATGGGGTCTTAGCCTACAAAAATAATATTTGAAGGCTGCAATATTAAGTGAAATGGTGAAATGCATAAAATTTACATATGTGAGGTCACGCGACTTTTCATAAAGCTGTACAACTGTACATTGTAATTTTTTTGTCAGGCTTGATAAGCACTTAACAAATTTATATATATATATATATATATATATATATATATATATATATATATATATATATATATATATATATATATATATATATATATATATATATATATATATTTATATATTTCTGAAGAATTTAACACATAAGACCGTGGTGCAGTTTGTCTGTAAACACAACTCCCCCCGAGGGTATGATTCACGAAATCACGTTGAAAATTGGGCGGTAAGTGCGTAACGGAGTGTCTCAACACTATGTTGTTGTTGTGGTATATCCTATTCGAAGCAGGATACAATTCGTGAACCTAAAAAAAATACATTAATTATAGATAGACTGGCAAAACTTAAAATATAATTTATAAATAAAAATTATTAATACTTGTTAGCTTGCTTGATATGATATCTGGGGTTTCACTTATATATCTTATGATTTTATATCGTTATAAAATACATAATTTATGTAATATAAAATATGTATGGTTATAGTGGCAATAAATTCGCAATTAAAAAAAATTATATTTACTTACAATAGTTAGAATTCTTGTAGAAATTACTGAGACTACATATTTAATCGTTGACAACATGAGGTTATATTTAAATTTGCTAACCCTGTTTACATAATAGATTTTTTTAGTTTGTGTGCTGCATGCATATAGCAGGGTAGGCAGTGTTAAGACCCTCCGTTCCCGGCTTTTCGTTTATCGAAGCATTGCGTGTTGAGCATTGCCTTGTTGCCAGAGCGAAGAAAATGAAAATAATTCATTCTCCCCAAATGGGAATCGAACCCACAAACAGTCGCGTTAACAGGTACATGCTATGCCTCTGCGCCACGACGGTAGTCACAGATAGAAATTTTTAATTTATGTTATACTGATTATATCTCTACGCTTTTTAACTTTCATATTTTTTAATTTTGCATAAGTATATACATTTTTAGGTATAAATAAAAAAATATATCAACTGTCTAGATATTATAACCTGTTTTCCTATTATTACATTGAAAATGAAAAAAAATAATCATAAGTACTTTAATTAATCTTGAAAAATAAAACTTTAACTTGTTCAAAAATATTTATATAGTAGTTTTTAAATTTGTAAAGTAAACATAAATGTTTACTTCACCGGAAACTAACATAACAAGTATAACAATAATGACTTGTTTTTACTTAATCTACACTTACCGGTCATACTTGTTTTTATATTTTCCTATAGCGTCTTTATTTATTTATATTGATTAATACATAACAGCTTATAATACCGATATTGTATTATACGGAATGTATACAGAATAGCAGCAATGTAGAATTCCTTCTTAATACAAGCACTTAAATATCGAAGCTACCTCGAAGTTTCAAGTCTATTTCTTGTTGACTTAGAGAACTAAAGACTTGTAATGATCCATTAACTATATATATTAAATAATAAAATGAAGGTAGGTACTTATCCAAACTGAACCTATAATTTTGCAAATAGGGTCTTATATATAGATATATATATATATATATATATATATATATATATATATATATATATATATCTATATATATATATATATATATATATATATATATTCGTTTTAAAATGAAACGACGAAATGAACGTGTGATTTGAACCTTTTGATGGTAGGATACTTTTGCCTTAAAAAATATCCCATGGGACAATTATGTGATCAAAGCCACACGCGGAAAGCTAAGTGGTATAAAAATATAATATTGTTATTAGTAATTGGATATATAAAATTATTTTAATAAGTTGTCAAAGATATTACTTGCCTCCATCATGACATAATATGGATAATTTAAAAAATATTAAATTAGTCAAATATTTAGATTTCAGGAGTATTGTCGAGATTATGAACATTATGAGATTAACCAAGTTATCTGGGGTCGACTTTATTTATAGCATTGTTTTTTTATGGGTAGGCTTAATGTTTGTTGTATAAATGTTAATATATACATATATATTAATTTAATATGTGTAGATATTGGTAGAAGGTACAAACAACATGTCGATTTGCATGTAATATGTGGATGTTTACTTCGGAAAAGTACCGAAGTCTACTTTTTGCATTTATTTGTGCCTAAAAAAATTCCTAAGCAATCAAAGCTTATTAACATATTTTTTACTTTAAATTAAAGATGTTATTTAAAATAAAAGAATAGAAAGTCATAAAAATTTCAAATTATATGCTTATTGTATTGTTAAAAGTTTAAATATTCTTTTGTTTAATTATCGTTAAAGTTATATTAACTGTCTGTTAATGGAGACTTGCCGTCCTTAAGTGTAAAATGAATACGCAATTTCAATACAAACAACTACGTTTTAAAAGAAACTGAAATGTAATTTAATATTGTTTCTCTGTAACTACTAAAAAGTATCGGCCTCAATATCGACCTCAGTAGATTCACTTACCGCTAAATTAAACGGGCGTTGACCTCACGAAATGCTTAAACCACACGGTGATGGTAGTAATAATATATATATTTTTTTCTTTTACAGCGTTATGTATTCATACTACGCTCTAGTTAGTATGGGAAAGTACCCGCCGAGGATGCTAGCGATGACTATCACAGTATTACAGCTGACGCAGATGATTGTGGGATTCGCTATCAACATATCGGCACACAACTATATGGCCACCACTCCGCCCCACACGTGCCACATTAGCCAAATAAACCTTAAACTATCTATGGCCATGTACTTTTCATACTTTGTACTCTTCGCACAATTCTTCTACAAAGCCTACATGTCGCCGAAGCCCGGTAAGAAAGCTAAAGTGGAACCCCTTCCAGAACATCCACCTGCAAAGAAGGCGGAATACAACGGCTACCCCAGACAAAGAAACGGCGTCGTACACTAGTCTATTTAATATTTATTGTACAGGTTATAAACGTCCACCGATTGAACAATTTCTTGATTGCCCGCGTCTTAAAAGCGTAAACCTATGTCGTTCTACCATTAAGTCGTTAGAGGATTACTAAGAAATTGAAGATAATTTAAAACGTTTTTTTTTCACGTTTTTGCACGATTTTACGTCAAGCGTATCATTGCACAACACTAATAATTGTATCAATTACAATGTATTGTGGAAAAATTAATAATGTATTCAAGAAAAAATAATAGCAATTAACATTCATAATACACTTATATATCGAGAAGTATAGCTAATATTGGTTTCGAATTACATATATGATATTAGAATTTGCTTATAAATGCCATTAATATTTCTAACATTAAACATGTTTAGCAGAGATATATTCACGTGAAATTAAATAGCAGAATGATTAGTATTTATGACCGATTAAGTTCTTACTCACAACTTGTGCTCTGAGGTCACATTAATTAATGTTTATAATATAATTGTACATGCTAATTTACTTGTTTCAATTAATATGTCTACCGCATTTTAATAAATTAAATACACGTCTTTTTTTGTTATTCTATTGTGTGTAAATATTGTCTAAAATATTATTTATGCAAATGTCAGTCAATTTTAATTCAGATATTCATTACA
Source organism: Dione juno (assembly GCA_037127375.1). NCBI lineage: Eukaryota > Metazoa > Arthropoda > Insecta > Lepidoptera > Nymphalidae > Dione > Dione juno. Next base: position 4,571,102 of record JAXRJS010000048.1, read on the forward strand.
TCCAATTGGTGTTAAAAAAGTTAAAGCTAAATTTTATGTAAATAACATCTTGATAATAGAAGTAATTATTTCTAGAAAAAAGTTGATTATAACCTGAACCTGAACATAAACTTGTTTATCGTATATGTTAATAATTTTAGCTTATATAATAGTTATGTAATCCAATGATAAATAATTATTTGTTGCCGGACAGATTTATTGACTTATCTTTTAAAAAGTGAGTAAACCTAATGTCAAAACACTCCGATCTCCACATTCCGCCCGTATTCGAGACATTCGAGACATTGCGTGTTGAGTAGCGGAAGTCAACACCGCGCTTTTTTAATTTATAATCGGAAATTGTTAATCGGTGCCGTTTGCTGAGGGCGGTGGTCACGTGTTACATTCCACGCTAGGTTATTTTCTGGTTTGTCGTTGGCTTTTGCTTGTCAAATGTGACAGCCTGCCCTTAGCGCTTCGAGCTTCTACGTCAGTTCTATGCACAGATAATACAGTTGCCAAAAGCTACTTTTAAAATTTTTAATCTGTAAAAAATAGTATAAATCGCTTTAGTCTAGTAAATATAGTAGGCCTATAATGTTTCATGTAAATTGATTGATAGTGTCTAATAAATTATGTACACAAAGTATATAAGATGTTGCTAAAACAATTAGTTACAATTTCTTGTTTCTATGTTTTAAAAAAGTACGTAATGGAAATGTTTAAATATATTTTTGGTTTTCTTATAAATTGTCCATAGCACCGAGCGTAGAAGAGTACCTCCTAATTATTGTTATCGTATTTATTACTTATAATATAATTTGTTTGTAAAGGGTGTCTGTACGCTCTATACCGTTTATAAGGAATAATTTCTGCTTAACAACCAATATTGGTTGTAAATAACCACTTAGCCAATGTTGGTTGACAGTTTCTAAGTGAGCGATTCAAGCTTCCACCGCCAATGTTGGCTTTGAATTCAACAAACCTAACTGGCCAAAGAGTTCATATATTAATTCAACGTATTTTATTAGACTTGGCTAACGTTGGCTCGCAAATTGCCGGAGGACCTGTCGTTTTTGCATTGAAATATTGATTATTATCTTTTCATAATCACTAACACCGGGAATGGGTCTCTGTGGGTGTCAAGGTGTTTAGGTTTAATACTTTGAAACGCTTGTCAAACAAGTGCACAAAGTCTACACTTGATCTAGTTAAATAAGCGGTCTTACTGTTTCATATTGACAGCTATATTGCTGCTTGATTGTATTTAAATGATATAACTCGCCTTCAACAACTTATAGGCGGTGTGTAAATAGTTTGAACGAGAATAAAGCTTCAGTAAAGGTAAATAATTCCTATACATGGCTCGTGACACGTATTTATTGAAGTGCTTGACAGCACTATGTACAAAGTTTAGTTACTTTATTGCAAATACATTTAGTGTTTTTATTTAGAATGTCTCAATTTCAAAGTGGCGTAAGAGCCATACATCTTAAATTTATGAATACCAGTTTTATAGTAATCGTGGTTAATAATTATGTATTTATATTTTGTCATTGACAAAATAATTGCAAAGTGAATTAATAGTAAATTTATGAAAATGTTTTAAACGGATTTTAAACGAAAATTAATATTACTTGACAAATTTATTGTTACCTCGTTGTGTACAGAACAGGCTTAAACCACTCTGGAAACCATTTAGACAGGTGTAACTATTATTTATTTATAAAGAATAATAATAACTTATTATATAAATGCATGTACAAAGTGTGTATTGTTAAATAGTGCAAATAATGAAGTTCAAATTGTCATACATTGGAAGTGGTAAGGGAAGGTAATGTGTGGCTTAACTTCTTAGTCTACGTAAAATAAAAATAAAATCTATTTTCTATTTGTCTTTCACAATTTCTTTTATCACACTACAATTTTTGTTTTTCTTATCAAGATAATAAAATCGATAAAAAAACACAACTGAAGGATACGATATATTTACAATTCTAGTAAAATCATTAGAAAATTGTCCGCTTGTAATGATAACTTATAACGTAATGCTACAAGGTGTGCAGAATAGTATAGAGTTTAGGAGATGTCAATTTCGACTAGATATATAGAAAAATTGAGTAGACGTGAGAAACTACGATATTTATTTTTATTTTTATAGATTTGTCCTTATTAACTTTTTCTATGGTCCCTTTTTTTTAATTGTTAATTGTTATACGCCATTTCAGCTGAACTCATTTGATTCGTGGCGACTTTAATGATATATATATATATATATATATATATATATATATATATATATATATATATATATATATATATATATATATATATATATATATATATATTTTTTTTTGGATTTATGGGCATTACTAAGGTTCTTACAAAACAATAACTGTCAATGCTTTTTTTTAATTCCAGAAACACAAATTTCAATATATATTAAATATAATTTTTATTTCTATTTTGTATATTTGTTTGTAACTAGTATACATAGTATATTTGTATATACAAATGTACGTTTAATACAACACTGTCTTTGTACAATTAATAACGTATTTTTATTGTTTTGAAAATTGTTAGGCATGTACATATTTGGCCTGTAATTAAAGTATTTAAAATAGATCTACAAAACTTTATTGTATAGAATTACCGATTCGTGTTTGTAATAATTTTGTTTTATTTTTGTATGTTTATTTTTTGCTTAAAACTTATAAAATTATACTAATGGGTGCTTAGTTTTCTACATATTGTGGTAAATTAATAAAAAAATCTAAATATGATCTGTAGATAGACCAGAGATGATGCATCATTTTTTAATTTACTTTTTTTAATACTATTTGCAAACTTTTCGCTTGTCGTTTAAAGTAAGTCCTTTTCGAAATTCGATACTTAGCATTTATTTATTTATAATAGAATTTTTCTTGTAACAAGGAAAGTAGATCAGCCTAGCTAAAACGAATTAGCAATTACAGTTCCATAATCGAGGAGATATTATTATAAAATATATTTTGTGAAGATGTTTTGTGGTTACAAATTACAATACAAGCCAGTTTGTGAAGTGTTGCACACATTCGAGGTGTGCGTGGTGTTGTATACTACAACAGAAAGTGGAATTATTCTTGCAATAATTAATTTGTATTTTCTGGGCAAATAAAGCATTAAAGCATTGTTTAACTACCTCTTATTTTATTATTATTATAATTTATTTACCCTACATTAAAAATAAAGTTTTCGCACCTTTTAAAAAACTGAAATATATTTACTGATACACATACAAAAATAATGTCATAATCAATAAAATGATATTACGAATTACCTATATATAGATATCGATATCCATTAATATCTCTACTGAGATAATATTAAATATGATCTATGAATCATGAGTAATCTTTAAAATTTAATACATGCTTAAGTCTATAATATTATGAGTCAAGACAAACATTGAAATTAGTTTGATAGCGTCAATACTTATTCCTAAGACAATAAAAAAATAAAAAATCCGAAGCAGCATATGAAATAAACAACACTGATACTATATGACTCGTGACTGTGACATGTGAAGGTGATAGTTGCATATATACTGCTATTACTACAGCATATTTGAGTAGCACATTACACAAAGAAATCTTGTGTCTTTCAAGAAGTGTCTAAACTGTATATACAATATATTGGTATACATATTATGTATATTAGCGTGTTAAGCATTCCGCATTAGCTTGTAACTGATACGAACTGATAAGATTGTCCTCAATAGAAATCATCTTACTCGCTAAAGGATAAGTAAAATAAAAATGGGAATCAAACAGTCTTCAAATTTATTTATCAAATAAAGTTCCAGTTTGTGTATTATGGCATAGTGCAATTCGGAACGCAATTAAAAAACATCTGACTGTAAGCATAGTTGTTTACAGGTGATATGGACATAAAGCGTGGCATGAAATTGGCGGATAATGGAGGACGGTATATAGCTTTTTTGGCTGCCTTATTAAATATGAGAGATAACATAATATTTCTACAAGATAATTTGATCACTAAAATAAAAGAGTACTTTAATATAAAAGTGTTTAAAAATACATTAGGTAAATCTTAAAAATAGCTTATTTAAGAAATGGATAAGATAAAAATATAAATGTGTATACACAATAATTTTGATCTTGACCTTCTATATCCAGCTTTATAGCAGATGACAGATATGACATTGACACTTGACAGCACTTTACCAGTATTTGACATTTACACCGTGTAGTGTTTTGATCGTCAAATTTCACATTATTTAGTGATTTTTTCGGTTCAATGGAATTAATTGATACAGATATTCGTCAATGGGACGTCAACGATGTAAAAGAACAGTTTGGAGATAGTCTGATGCTTTTACCACCAAATGATAACATAAAAGAACTTCAAACAATTCTTCGCGACAAGTAAGTTAGGTTACCATATGTCCTTAGAATTTTATTTTTTAAAATGTGAATCGTTATAATACTACAATTTAAATAATTTGTGTAGTACACCTTGAATTTTTTTCTAAGTTAAAAAAATTATTAGGCACAAGTGTTTTATTTTGTTATAGATATTATTATTAGTTATTGGAAAACAAAACAAAAATACCATGATGAAAAATGTTGTCATGGTATTTTTACATATCTAATTGAAACTTAAATTAATTTTATATCCTGCCGTGATGTTCCTCAAATGAAAATGAACATAAATAAAACATTGCAAATGTGATGTATTTATTTTATAGAAAAGTATAACTTATATTTTTTTTAAATAAATTATAATTATTGTTTTGTTTGTTTCATCTCATTTGAAAAGATGTTTTATATGTGGAAATATTTTTATTAAATTCCAGAAACACAACTAGAAGTGATTTTAAGTTTTATGCAGATAGACTAATAAGACTAGTTATAGAGGAAAGCCTTAACAATTTACCATTCACAGACTGTGAAGTAGTGACACCTACAGGTGCTGTGTATAAAGGCTTAAAATATGGTTCTGGGAATTGTGGTGTATCAATTGTTCGATCTGGAGAGGCAATGGAACAAGTAAGAAATTATTGTGAAGTTATCTAAATCACAGTATAACAGATTAGAAAAGTATTTAATTGATTGATTTAAAAGGATTTCTATGGAAATATAACATGTATACTCCTACATATCCAAATGTCAAACCCCTGAACTTTAGAATCTCAAAATTTTACAAAATGGTTCTTGTAATGTGAAAGTTGTTACTAAAAAATTGTGTTATTTAGAAAATAGAAACAAGTAATACATAATTAAAACTCTTAGTAAGAAAATGAAATCTTTACCAATTGTTGAATATTGACTTTTCCTCATGAGAAAATATGTATCATGAAGAAGTGGACAATAAGAGGGCAACACAACTAGCAAAAAACAATTAGAATATTATATATAAAAATTGTAGTGTGTTCTGGCTGTTAATTAAATATAAATTGTATCAACTATTTTAAAACATTATTCTGATATAAATTCAATTTAATGAAAATAATTGCATTAAATTAAATTCAAATTCATTGTTTTATCAAAACGGATTGTGGTCGATAAATAGTTCTTAGCTTTGACAACTCAATAATTTTGAAATTTTAGTTTTAATTATACATAATAACATTTTATTTATTTTAATTTTTGCTTTATTTGAAACAGTATAAAATCAATAGTATTATCTTTACTGTCTAATTCTAGGGCTTACGAGATTGCTGCAGATCTATACGCATTGGCAAAATATTAGTTGAAAGTGACAATGACACCCATGAAGCTCATGTGGTGTACGCTAAATTCCCAGAGGATATTGCGCGACGACAAGTTCTATTGATGTATCCTATTATGTCAACTGGAAACACTGTTAAACAGGTATTGCTTTATACTATTCATTGGAAAATTATTAAGAATGCTCTTAGTTTGAAATTTGTAAAAAAATGACAATCTATTTAAGTGAAATAATTCATAGTATGTGAATGAAAATATATTTTCATATTCTTGCCCTGGTTTGATAAAGGATAGTGATAGAATTCCACCAACATATATTCTTGATGTTAAGTCTTGTCCATTCTGCTATGCAAGAAGAAATATGAACCAAAACTTTTCTATTAATATTTTTATGTTTGTCATATATGTGTATATACCCTATTACACTATATAAGCTTTCAATTTGTTTACAGTTTCTTATATTATATTTTCAAATTAAACTTATTATTGCAGGCAGTAAACGTCTTAACCCAACATGGTGTAAAGGAAGAACGTATAATACTGTCTAACTTATTCTGTACTCCGGCAGCTGCTCAAGCCGTAGTAGATTATGTACCAAAGATGAAAATACTAACTTCTGAACTTCATCCCGTTGCGCCGAACCATTTTGGCCAAAAATACTTTGGGACTGACTGATATGAGGATGACTTTGAGGTGTAAATCCTCAAACTGGATCCATGAATTAGGTTTTTTAATATGTGCTTACTTAAAAATTGTTCAATTGATTTTTTTTAAATTATTTGCATTGAGAAAAGAGGAGTTATTTTAAGTTATAGTTGTCAGCAAATTATATTTATCAAATAGCAAACAATGCATGAGATTCAGCAATCAAAAGGTTATTTCTATATAAAATCTATAATTTGACCTTGAGTTGACTTCCTTAATGGTAATAAGGTTACGAACGCTAATATCGATAATAATTTCGGTATATAGTTATAATTTTTTTTAAAAAGTACTTTCATATACCCAAATAAAGTTACTAAATTTCAATTTAAATATTCTCCTAGTTATTAACTTAAGCAAATATAACTTAAGGTAAAATGTACCTAAATGCATAAAATAGGTAACATATTAATAAAAATTAAGTATTATTCTTGAAATGGAGAAGAAACTATTGTTTTGAAAGCAAATACTAAAACAACCGTTTGTTTGTAATTGTATTATTAAACTATTTTTATAGACAATAACAATTGAAATATTACTTATTTCTCTCTCACACTTCTCGCTCTATCACTATAGCTCAAAACTGGTTCGGGCGAAACTCAACGCCGCACTTTGTCTTTCGCAATTATATAAATAAATACATGATAAAAATATATGCAGAAATTAATATAGTATTATAAAATATATATATTTTAACGGTTTTACGATTTGCTTTATACTGTACATAATAGATGGATATTAATAATATATTTGGCATACTTTGTGAAAAAATTAACACTTGTTGTACTTTTTATATCTAGTCTAATATTAACAATATTATAGATAATTTAGTTGAGATCTTGTATGCGTTTGCTTTGTAAAATAACAATAAATTATTTGAAAATACACGTATTACTGTTATTAATTACGTTTACATTTGAAGATTGCGAGAAATTTTGTATAAAATTAACTACAAATATAAGTTTGTAATTGTTATTTCTACGTTACGCTTATAAGTTATCAAATTTGAGATTTTATCAATTATATAAAGTCTAAGTTCTTACGTTCCGTCAAAATTCATAAGTCTTGTGAATGAAATGCAACGAATAAGAGTCGACAATCTTAAGTTTGCGCTCGTATGTACTCATTTTGTATGAAATGAATTATAGTATAAGTTTGTAATGGTCTTTTTTCAAGAATATATTTTGTTAGAATAATTTTGTTAGAATTTTCTTTGGTTGTACTATAAGCTCTAACTTATTGCTAAATTTTATAACTCTAGGAAGACGGGAAAGTAGATATTGATTACGCGACCATTTTCATACAAAATGCAAAATTCAGAATTCAGATTAAACGCTCATATTCACTGAGAAAGTGTGTGTGACACGCTGTTCTATAACCCTACACTCGAATTTGATATTTCGTGTTAAGTGACTGAACTCACTGTCGCGCTTTATCTTCAGACCGGGAAAATGCAAATATATTCTCTAATGAAAATTATCTCTATTTTATTAAATATTATCGGGCGGGCGAGAAGTTTGCGACCTATTACATTGCCGATGGCTTTTCCTCCATTTAATAGTCCAGTGAATTTCATATTACATTAAAACAGCCAGTTTACCGCCACTAAAAAAAACGACAAAAAAAGAACCTTTGGACCTGGAAACTGTATAAATCCGCTACTGAACTAGATTATCGTGTAGAATCGTAATTAATATCATCAAATGCCCTTAAACCTTAGTACATAGCACAGATTATTTTTAGCAAAATTACACGACAACAAGAATTATATTTTTAAGTATCTAAGATTCTTCATAGCTGTGGCCATCTGCAATTTAATTGAAATTTAAATCAATACTTATAAATAGAGGTAAAGGGGGTTATATAAAAATAAAAACAAACAATAAAGTTATTTCGATAATTTATTTCAGTTTTATAGTTTATACAATCTATGGAGATACATGACGTATTAGATCAGATCACACAGCTAAAGCAATTTCAAATTGTATATTAATTATAAATAATTAATCTTTTTTATCAACAATTCAATAATTTAACCCTTAACGATTACCCTTATAAAATGTTCCCCAGACACGGTCTGACTGACCTCAAAACACAGGTGTTATTCTTAAAATACGAGTCTACACTAAAAAAATAGTATTCATTATTTAAAAATAGACATTCAATTACATTATTGTAACGATTGACTCCCATTAGAGGAAAAAATATTTATTATTCATTTATTAGTAAAAACTAGATGACTCTATGTCACTTAACTAGAGTGTTAGGAAGCTAACGACCGATAATATGGCAACACTTACGTGTTCAAACGTTATAATTTGACGGCCTTTTAATAAATACTTAAATAATATAAACATACAATTCTCGATATAATAAAGTTTCTTAAATAATCTAAGTTATGTTGTTTAATGCAAGCACTCACGATAAGATGCTGGCAGCACCGGGTGTGGCTGCCATGACGCCATGACACTGACGTTATGACGTCATGACGCCTCTGACACGATGAGGCAGATCTTTGTCATTACAACATAAAATATCAAATTGACTTAGATAGATATTAAGGCATCATGTGAATTGCACTCGGTCGTACTCGATTCGTATAGATAGAGGACGACGGCTAAAGCGAAAAAAACAATTAGCGTACAATTACGTACTATACATAATATATATACATATATTAATTAATAATATTGACATTGTAATTAGTAAAACAAAATATATAAAGACCTTAAACAGTATAATATAAGAAGCGAAATTAAATATTTGTGCATTCACAATAATATGTTATGTATATAAATATTCCTTTTTTTTGTGATTTTTCTTGATTTTCGTATAAAAAATATCGTCGAGTATGTTTATTAAATGTTGAAAGTTTCGTCGGTTTGGTCGTTGGACATTCGACGTAAATTGCACCAGTCTCTCGCTTTTGCGACTAACGGTAGAATCGTTTTATCGCTGCACAGTACAAAATAAGATTTAGTCACATTTAGTGTTGCCAAATTGAAAAAAAACTAAGTTATTTCTGTTTCAGAGACAACCTCGTAATATATTATTTGCTTCATTACTTTCCTTAATAGAAATACTGAAACTTCTGAGAATTTTTATTAGATGTTTCTTAATTACTACCATTTTATTTGACTCAATTAATAACAAAAAATTGAAACCTGGCAACACAGGCATTTAGTAACACTCAAGCAAAGCATTATCTTCATCAGATCTTTGGAGCATAAGCTTAAATTAATCTGAACATTCTTAACGACTTCCTTAATGATCATCAAAAATTAAAAAAATAATTTCACTTTAATTTTAAAAAAGCAAATGTCAGTTACGTTATTTAAAAAAGTTAAAATTGAAAATGCGAGAGACCGCCGTGATACATATGTATGTATATGTATTTACGTGCATTTATACGCAGTGCACATATTTACAGCAGTTTCTGCTTAGCGCACTCCGGGCAGAGGATGTCCTGCGCGTCCGTGATGAAGCCCTTGCCGACGAGCGAGTTGCGGCATTGCGCGCAGATGAAGCAGTCGTTGTGCCAGTGGCGGTCCTCGAACGAGATGAAGCGGGTGCCGCCTATGCCTACGATTATTTAGGAAAGTCAGTTTATTATATAGAGATAAGGTTATATATTCTGATGGTCGCTGTGGACATTTTACAAAGGCATCATTTAAGATTTCTTGACGTAACATAGGGAACAATTTCGTTTATTATTATTTAAGCACATATGTATGAATGTGAGAGAATATAATATATACTGTATCCCGCATTTATTGTGGTTTCGGTCCCTACTCTGGGGAACGAATTCCGTCACTCAACACTCGATTCCGGGCGAAAAGCAGATAACCCTCAGCATACTACTACATTAAAAAAATACCAATTAGATTGCTAAAACCACTGAACTCACCAGTAATGGGCTTAGAACAAGAAGTGCATCGCTTCGCAAACAGCTCGCCAAAGCAATCGGCGCAGTACGGCCGGTCGTCGCGCGACGTGAACCGCTGACCGGCGAGCGACATGTCGCAGTTGGTGCACGTGAAGCACTCGCGGTGCCACGGCTCGTTCTTGTATGTCACACCGCCTTGGTTGATGATCTGGCGATTAATAAATAAGTGAATAATATATACATATAGATAATAATACTTCACGGCGGGACAGAACACAAATAAAATTATACTTGAGATATGGTTAGGGAAGACTTGTTTTTTTTATATATGAGGACATGGAAATAATTTACTTACCCGTTTGGGAAATCTGATGATAATAAATAAAGTATATAACAAAGTGCTGATAATGGGATGGCAAGCTTGGAATAATGTATTCAAAAGACTTCAGATCTTTGTTATCAATTATTTAGATACCAAGACAATATACCTTGTTACACTTCACGCAACGGGTGGCGAACTTGTCTTCGTAACAGCCAGCGCAGTAGATCTCTTGCTCGCGCGGGATGAAGCTCTTAGTACCGATGGGGTTCTTGCATACAACGCAACAGAAACACTTCTCATGCCACTGTCTCGCCTTGTACTCCATCTTCTTGGTGCCTGCGTACAAGAAATAAAATATGTATAAATTACTCAAGTCCATATATTGACTAAGCTTAATATATGGCCGTCGCTTGATATATTTTTCAAGAGTCTCATAGAAGCGTTAGCTCTCCATTTTTATAGTGTAGTTTTATATAAAGAAATTACTTGCGTTTATACTATAATAAATGAGTTAAAAAATTTATACAAATGAAATATTTTTTATTTCAATTTCATTTATATGTTCTTATGTATATATATATTATATATATATATATATATATATATATATATATATATATATATATATATATATATATATTATATATATATATATATATATATATATATATATATATATATATATATATATATATATATATATATATATATATATATATATATATATATATATATAGAAGTATCAATGCTACGAAAATGAACTATACTTCGAGTCAAGTACCCAATATTTATATGTAAAAATTTGACATAAGTTATTTAAATTTCAATTAAGTTCAGTTGACAAAAACATAATTACATAAGCGACTAAAGGAATCCGACAACTTGACTTCGAGAAAATACCAGACGCGTTCCTTTCGATGGCTTCTCCAGTTAAGGATTACACAAATGGAAAAAATATCTTAAAAATTAAAAAAAAAATTTGATTGAACTCTTCGTAAAGGCATCAATTTCAAAAAAAATCTATAGATTGACTTTTATTACAGCGCCGTTGTTTTCTTCGAACTTCGTGAGCATATTAAAAGTTTTTCTATATATAGCTACATATGTAAGTTAACTTTAGTGATGACGTGATTCTTAAAGGATATTGTAATACCCATTACTTTTGTGGGAGTGGCTATATATCAAATATTGAAATAATAAACTTAAACTAAGTAACAAAAAATATATGAAGCTTTGTTATTGTTATTTTAATGGCAGGTAATTAAAAATTGCTTTTATTTAAATTAAATGATATATAGACACAATTATATGACAGTAGACGATGACGACTCAATTATATGTCAAATTGTATATGTAGCGGTAGTTGGTTCGATTCTCGTTGATTAGAAAGTTATTTTTTGTTTTCCCGTCTAATGCATAATAAACGACCGGCATTGGGCATTGTCAGTGAAGATCTGAGTACAAATAAGCCATATTAAATTGATTTCTATTTAGAGGTGTTTAGTGAACACAAAAAATAAACAGTATAGTAAATTAATAAACTTAAACAATAATAATTTCTTTTTGTCAAAATTATTTTCGTGTTAAATAATAAAATATATTCAATGACAAGCTCACAAGCTAGTATATGCATATTCTGGTTTGCGTGATGTGTTTTGAATCGTAAATTGCATAGGTCGCGTGTTAGCGGAGCTATATAGACGTCCTTGAGAAGCGATGGTATTGGCCAGGATATTTGGGCGATGCACGCGAATATGCAGCTTTCAAGGTTCATCGAACTAACCACGACTTTACGGATATTTATCGTGTTTCCGTTACGAAACTAAAGAGTTATAGCCTTATAAAAATCCGTTATTCAATATCTTTTATTAACAATTTAGCAGATATATTTTGAGCCTTACCTATATGTTTTGTTCATCTTCACATAGATGAATATACGTTTCAATTTTCCTTAGAGGTTTCTCGGAAGCTGGTCTCAAGAAATCAGAAGACCGTTCTCCGCTTTAGAAAATTAATATCTCGTGTGGGAACCGAAACCACAACCATCTAGTTAAGAATCAGATGCTATCCCACTAGCCTTGGCAAGTATTTAGAAATGAATGGTCCAATAGCCCATTTCTAACCAGTTTGGGTCAATGGAAATATGTAATATATAACATTCTCCGATTAAAACTGAATTACAACTGTTGCATCTGTCAGCTGTTGCAATTGAACTTAGTATTACTATAAATTGGCTTTAATTCCATATATTAGAAATGCAATTTATTTCATATCGATGGCAAGGTTTACAACTAAATGTAGTAAAATGCTATTCTAACAAGCAATTTACATATATTTACGGTGTTATTCTAACAGAATAAAATTTAAATAAATCTATCGATATCTTATTAATATGTATCAGTATTTGTGATGCCCACGTAATATCTGAAGTAAAACGTGTAAAAGGCCTTGGTATTTGAATATATAAGAATATAAATCTAAAATTGATGAAGTGTAATATTGGAAGCTTTTAAGCTTACAAGCTACAGCTTTTTACGAACTTTTATTCCATTATATCGCTTTCAATTAACATAAATAAACTGAATGTAGCTTCAGAATATTTAAAAAAGAGTAAAATGTTTAGAAAACGAATAAAGGTTTCTAGTTCATATAGACCATTGATAGATATATATTTTTATTGTACAATCAAATAACCAATTTCGAATAAAATTAATAATAAAATCGATTTTCTACGTAACAGTCACAGTTACAACGTAATAGTATCACGAAGTTATAAAACTTTTAACAAGGTTCATCGACTTATAGTTTCATCGTAGATTTGAGTTTAATAGCCAAAGTTCGCAGATTAGACAAACTTGCGTGATTGCGCGCGAAAGTCGTAGACTTTACTTGTGTCTTATAATAATATATTTATATTTATTATATATGAAAATATTTACTTAATATATAATGACTATATGTCCAGTTAGCTAACTTAGATATGACATATTTCTCACAATTATCAATATGTGGTATAATACAAATGACTTTATAGTATTTCTTCTTATAAATTATTAACGTTTTTTTTGTAATAAAAAAAATATCATAAACAAATATATTCGTAATTGTATTGCTATCAACGTTAATGTATAGATTAGGAAGTTGCAAAGCTCGAAGGTGGAGTCGTCGCGTGACAATATCGATTTAGTATAGTTGACACCGATACATTGAAATAATTGTACTCAGAGACCTTTGGTTTGAATATTGACTCGTTATGTATTCCGATCTCACCATCTCTTGGATTAAAATTTGCATTATTTCGTGTATTTCTGCAGAATTTAGATCGGAGATAAAATTTTTGTACATTTATATTTCATGTACAAAAAGTGATTTAAATTTAAATGGATGTAAAGTATGAATTCATGTGAAAGTGTAGCTTCGGAGGAATGGAGCTTCATTATTGTTTATTTCTAAACCACTAGAAATTATATTATCGGTTATTCTTTATAACCAACAATTACCAACTCTATGAAATATACATGACATTTCATAGAGTTAAGAAATAAGAATTTCATAGAGTTAGACAATAAAAAAAGTTGTACATGCTCCACAATAAGCTTTTTCATGGTGTCATAAATTATCTTGTTATTGAAAGCTTCCTATACAGGCACGTCCTTGTCCCATAAAAGTCAAGACAATATCGTCAAAGCCTAGATATTTGGTTTGCAAATACGCAATGTCCACTACGCACCTACGCTTAATAACTCAGCTTTATTGCTCCTTTATCGAGTTTACCTTCGTTTGTTCGCCACGTATAGCATTATAGGAATATTTGCTAGGTTTAAATGCAAAATTAAAACATCTAATTGTAGCTGTTTAGTATAACGTCAAAGAAAACTACTTGCAATAAAATTCATTTTGTTTTCAGTGTATCTACCATAAATTGAATAAATAGTACTGTATAAATGTAAATGTCTGTATTTTAGTATGTATATATTATTATATTCTAGTGGTGTTCTTTAACTTAGCATCTAATAAGTTTTACTTCAAATAACACTAACAAGTCTAATAAGTTTTACTTCAAATAACATTAGCAATATTTCCATTAATTATAATAATGTATTGGCCGTCGTGGCGCAGAGACACAGCGTCCGTCCATCAGTAAGCACGACAGTTGTTGGTTCAATTCCCACTCGGAAGGAATAAATTACTTAATTTCTCGTCCTTTCTCTCCACGCTCTGATAAAGCGAGCAGTTCCACCGCTTAAAGGCAAATTTCTTAAAAATAGAAGGGAAAATTGGAAACGGAATTATAATCAGTAAACTAAATAAAGTAATAGGCTATACACGAGTGTATTTATTCTATAATTTATTTACAACAGTTTTTGGTTAAAATAATATTACATAGGAACAGATTAACGTACTCTCAACTTGAATAAACATCCTAAAGTGGAGGTTCTCCAATCGGCCCACACAATCTGTCTGACATCACTCATCCTACAGACCGTTAGCAACCTTCAAATATACCTAAGCTAATCGTGATATACACTTACCATGTAGGCGAAAACTTTGTGTATATATAAAATTTTACTTACAACGAATCAAAATATTTCTATATAATAAAAAGATATGTAAAACTGACCATGTACAATGTATGCTAGCATCACTCACATTCAAATAGAATACCGTTTATATAAATATATAGACATAAAAGAAAATAAACTATAGAATTAAGATGATCTTAAATTAGCTTTTTTTCTCTGAATTCGTTAAAATAAATGTGAGATATCATAACGTAAATACAATAGACAGATAAATCAGCAAAACAAGTAAAAGTATGATACAAGTTTCAAAGTTAGTTTTCACAATAGTGAAAGTCGTCAAGTGACTGTAATAGAGGAATAGACCACAAAGGTATTAAGTTCCCGTACCACAATGTCCCAGTAAACCATCACAAAGAACGGTTACGCTATGTATTGTATTTGAATGTACTATACTATACATATATATATATATATATATATATATATATATATATATATATATATATATATATATATATATATATATATATATATATATATATATATATATATATATATGTAGTGTCTCGTGACTATACTTGGAAAACGTGTTTAATGTTTTTTTACTTTTGACTAAAATATTTGTGAAAATTCTCTACTTTGTCCAGTTTTTGTTTTTAAAAATGTATATTAATTAATTAAATACTTTTTAATTTTTTTAATTAAAAATAAAATCAAAAGGTAATTAAGTTGTTTCATTTGAAACTTTGTAAAAGCTTTTTAGTTCAAAGCATTTACAATTATCATAAAGGGTTACGGCGAGAGGAACTAAATACCTTTATCCAAATTTGTAATAATACTTGTTAAAATATAAATGAACTTTCTTTTATCAGTCTAATTTAAGTTTTATAAAATACAGAATATTGGTATATTTCACTAAAAAATGACTTTTTTATATCCATAATGTATTCGCAAATGTGATAATTTAAGTAAAGCGAGGTTATTAGATCTCTTGACACCTTATACGGAATTCATTTCCACTTTACGAAATTGTAAGCTTATTTAATGAAGTTTTGAACAATTTTACTTTACTATACAGTAAAACATAATTTAAAATTAATTTAAATAGAATGGCTTCACGTTGTTTCCCACATATAGCAGGGTAGGCAGAGCGAACCTAGTATTAAGACACTCCGGTCTCTGTTTTCTACAGGGCTATATAAAAATAATTTGTATATACAAACTATTTTTATAAAAAAAATACAATAATAAAAATAAAGGAGTCAAAACTACATACTACTGTTGTATTAGAAAAAATGAGTTTTAGATACACATTTAAAACTAAATTTAATAGATAATAATACTTGGGCGTCCCTTTTGTATCACGTTCCGTTTTTGTTCGTACCTCTTAGTTCTTATAGATAATATACAAAAAAATATACATCACAATATATTTTTCTTCATTACAAATGTTAACAAACTGTACGTGAATTAAAATTCGTGAAGTATAACTTTTTAATTTTTATATTATAACACGCTGCACTTTAAAAGATCAAAATAAAATATTATTTTTTTAATAATATTTTTTTTATTAATTAAAATAAATAAAAACCGTGAACGTATCAATTTTTGCATGGCTTTCAAACAAAAAACTGAGATTGCTGATAAGACTGCCGACTTAAAGCTATTAAAATTTTAACAAATCGTGATGACTTAAATAAACGTGACACCGTTTAAGTGAACATTCTAGATACGATTAATTTTTTTTGTTCCACATAAGTAACTTATACAAAGTCGATGACTAATGTAGCATAAAGAAGACTTTGATATATCCAACCATCATAGGAGATTACCGACATAAAAGGAAATGATTTCATGACGCAATTGAACACAAGGGTACGTACAGCCAAGTATAATTTTAAACACGATAAGTACTAATGATATATATATATATATATATATATATATATATATATATATATATATATATATATATATATATATATATATATATATATATATATATATATATATATATATATATATATATTAATTTACATATAAACGATTGCTAAAGATCTAATTTTTAATTGCAATTAAATCGGAAATGAAAATAACCTTCGTATAATCCGATATAGAGTACAACCTTGTTGTAATTATTTATTCATAAATCAATGTTTGGGTGTTAAATTGTGCATAATTTTATTTCAAATGTCGCTTACATTACGTAGTCAAGTAACATGTTGAACACGTGCAGTCGATAATGAGAAAACTTGATAACAGCATTCGTTATGCATTCTTTTTATGCTCGCTGTAACGAATTGGCAAGAACTAAGAAATTGGTAGATATTGTTTTTCTTGTTAGTCTCTTTAAGATATTTGGGGAAAATATTTTAATTATATATTATATAGAGCAGTGAAAGAATTTATTTTAAATAAAGCGTAGATTAAACTTGGTAAAGAAGTGTATATGTAAAAGACAATAATATTTCATTTTTGTAGGATGAATAGGTAGTACAAGCAAGTAGACTTTGACCACCAAAACCATTTTGGACAAAGGTGTATACAAACACAATACACGGTCATAACTATACCTACCTATTGTAACCTATACTAATACCTAATTAATACAGCATTGCTAGGTTTACTTAACCGTGTACGCATCGTTTACCTAGTGTATAATTTAAGTAAGTGTAAAAAATGATGTCTTCCAAGAATTTACTTTAAGTCTTAACCGACGTTAATACTAGAGAAGTTAAATGTAACTGATAAACCTGATCAACGTCGGTCAGCCATTAACCATACTAATTACAGGATTGGAAAGTAAAGTACTAATAGGTTTTCTAGATAGCTAACCGCTTACAGATAATGTTTTAATAAAATTTTTATGTTTAGCAATATAATTATTTATGAAGAGTGAACTTATTACAATTTATCTAACGGAATTATTTATAATAAAATATTATTGTAGAGGTATGTGTTAATAGATAGTTTAGGT
The DNA here is from genome assembly GCA_037127375.1 of Dione juno. Taxonomy (NCBI): domain Eukaryota; kingdom Metazoa; phylum Arthropoda; class Insecta; order Lepidoptera; family Nymphalidae; genus Dione; species Dione juno. The sequence goes on from JAXRJS010000048.1 coordinate 4,589,223, forward strand.
AAGAAGAAAACTTAGTGTTAAGAGATACCGTTCTCCATTTTGCGCCTGTGTTTGAGACATTCCCAGCTATAGTAAGCGGTGGAACTTGACAATATGGGGAAACGACGAAAAATACTATCTCAGTGAGGATGGAACGATGATCTCAAATTATATATATATATATATATATATATATATATATATATATATATATATATATATATATATATATATATATATATATATATATATATATATATATATATAATATTAATATTAAGAAAGTGACATTTTAAAATGTAAGTCAACATAATGATTACAAATGCAGCAGGAAAATTGTAAACAAACAAGGCCAAGGGTCGGCACTAATCAAATATGATAAAACTGTGAAGGTTAAGGTGAACGGCGCGCCATATGCTCCTACCATTTATGTGCTACATTCGTCTTTTGTCCATACAACTGTCGACCTTATCGGGATCGGTTTGGTCATTATTGATATTATAAACATGATGTCATTAATTCATTTTTGCATTGATACGTCTGAGGATCCTTTATATTGATTTTGGAAAATGGGTGATGGTTGAATTCACGCATTAAGTGGGGTAGACAGATAGAACATAGTGTTAAGACACTCCGTGCTTCGCTTTCCACCCGAATTCAAGTCATGGTGATATATTCCACTATAACTTTAATGAAAATAATTTTTTTTTAATAAATTGTACTATTATTTTCTTTTTTGCTATAATTAAAAAAAATAAAGAAAATATGTCCATACAATCATTACCAATATAATCATCCTAAGGTATTTTTACTCAAAAAATTTGCGTGCATTTGTCGATAGCGTTAATTACTACCTGTAATGGACCTATTTCAGTTATTTTATTTAAAAAAAGGTGTATTTTTAATAGCTTACACCTTGAACTCGTGATCTTAAATTAAATCAAGTTAATAATGAACTATAAAATACAGGTAGATGTAACCTTAGATTGTGTAATAAAATATTTTGGGTCAAAGTCAATATTGGAAACAAAAAAAAATATATAAAATTTAATTTAATTTTCTATATTCTACTTAATATTCAAGAATGAGCGAAAACGGAAAAGCGATTATGAGATATATTTAAAAAAATGTTATCAAGTAATACGTAATCGTTTTTATAATGTACCACTGTCATTTCTTATTAAAGCGAAAAAAAAGAAAATTTGTTTTCTTTCCAATTTCTTCAAGTCAAATAGTGAAATAAACGAGTAACACGCGATCATTGCCAACAACCATCTTTTATTGCTTAGGTTTCTTATAACGCTTTTGTCGCTTTTAAGCGTGTTGTATCATAAATGTAATATATATATATATATATATATATATATATATATATATATATATATATATATATATATATATATATATAATTAATAATAACGATTTAACCTACATAAGCGGCATACCGGGCAGGGTAGACCTAGTGTAACACTTTGTTAAGTCACTGGTAAGCCCGAGCGGGGAAATGGAAATAATTCGTTCCCCGAGTGGGAATCGAAGCAATAACCATCGGTTTTTTTTTAAAGTAAACATATATAATAATAAAATGTGAGGACTTCGTAGCGCAGCGGACGGATTATGGATTCAATTCCCGAAGAGATAACGCAGCATTAATTTAAAATATAAAATATCAATAGAAGTAGTCCTCCGTTTTTTCATTATTATTTGATCTAATCTAATTTTATTTTTCAAATACTATTATTATGATGTTACGCTAAATTTTCTTTACATTTTGAAATATTGCTATAGAGAGTATAAAGATACATGCATATTTTACGTCTATAAATAATTGCACAAGTGATTCCTTGTATGGTTATTGTCACTCATTGACGTAATTAAATTAGCATAATATATATTATGTTCATATATACTGAATTACATATCACGATAAGAATAAATAGAACATTCCTATATCGATATAATAAATTATCTGTATAATAAATTAACCGGTATTAAATGAATAAAATTTTGCAAATCATGTCTATAGTTTTAGTAATACTAAAAGTATTATTTGCAAAAATAAAAAAAAAGCTAAAATTAAAATCAAACGGTAGAACTAAAATAAAGTATGTACATATTATGTTAGTAGTAAATACAAAAAACAACGTTTATTAAATTTATTTTTAAAGTTCGTTCAATTTAATTCATTGCAAATATTTTTATTTTTGGAAAAATTGGATTAGGATTTTGAAACCATCAATGATAACCATCAATCAATTAATCGTGCCTTTTTGGCTCTATTTTTTTTCATATTAATATTAGTTTTGAAGCCATTGTTGCACATTGGCTCACAGTGTCTAACTGTCAGAGATATGGTAGAGGAGATCTATTATTGTAATTTTCCCCGCTCTAGCAAAACAAGCGCGGCGTTGAGCCACCCTGACAACACGCAATTTCTCAAATTCCGGCGCAAAATAGAGTGTCTTTACACCAGGTTATTTCTGTCTATCCTGTCATATGTAGGATTAAGGGAGATACTAAAAAAAAATTACATTGCTAAAGTTTTTCAGCAAATTTGTTAATATTTTTAATATATGTAAGTGGGCATATTATTCAAGCCACAATACATATTAAGCATTTCAAAATATTTACCAGAACCATCTTTTAAAGAAAATTATACAATAATTTACATAACTTCAGGCCCATTTACTCTTATTTTATGTTGTACTTCTTTCAGGCGTAACTGAGTGCATTTTTCAAGCGTACATTACGAGTTGTTAGGCTTTTGTTTAGCGACTTTAATATTCGCGAAAGAGAAAAGGGGCTTAAAATTACATTTTTATCGTCACAAAACTACAGACGATTACTGTATAAATTATGAATTATACTTATATGGAAATAAGTTTATTTATTTAGTTATTATACATAACCGTTGTATACGGTTTGACAATATGCCCACGATTGTCAACGAGACTCCTCTTAGCTCGAAACGCTATTAAATATATATATATATATATATATATATATATATATATATATATATATATATATATATATATATTAAAATACATTTGTATATTATATTAATAACACACAATGTTTAAGAAGTATATGTTACATATGTAGGTAATTTCTTTATCCCGCATAAAGTAAAAGATGTGTTAATATATTTCTATGAAACTTAAATATCAAATAATAGTAGTTTTAAATTTTTAACAAAAAGCTGCCTCGCGGTATTGATTATTCATATTTAATTAATTCTTAATTGTGTGCAAAATTTAACGACCATTTTAATACTAAAATGAACTTACTATAATAAAAATATAATTAACCATATAAGTTTCTTATAATCTTTTTTTACAATAATTAAAAATCAATAAGTTGGTTTTGTTTTCAATAAAACGATTACAATAAAAGTAAGTAATTTACACATGAATTCATGTAAATACAAATAAATATTTATAAGTATTTACAAAAATATTGTATTCAGGTGAAGGTCACAAAAAACGACTTTAGTCATGAATATGAGCTCAATATGTACAGAGAATATTTAAGTTTAAACGACTCATTACAACTGTACGGGTTTCAACACACGATTTGGTTTGGTTTGGCCGAGCCTTAAAGGAATGCAAATTAATTCAAAGATCACACCTTCGAAATATTTGTCTTTATAATAAAGCTAATAATCCGTTCAAATTGATTGTGATACTGACATCATTGTTTTTACATTTAGTTTGTTGGCATTTCTATCCCGATGATAATCTCGTGAAGGCGGAAAAAGAAATTTTTTTTAAAATTTGGCCCATAAGGTTACAGCCACGTGGAATGTCAACGCGACTGTCATTGTACCGATATTGTTTCAGTTAACATCTTAAGAGGTTATGCTTAACCGTTGGATCATGAACCGGTTGCAGAAAGCATGATTACTTGAAACCGTGCAATTTGAGGAGGATGAGGATTTCTTCTGGTGCCTAAGCCACCTTATTATAACAAGATTTTTGTATATATTTTTATATGTCTTTTCTAATTTGTCTAAATATATAACCATATATAAATAATTTCCCTTGTGTAAAATTTTTATTAAAAGTATGTATTGATATAACAAATATATATATATATATATATATATATATATATATATATATATATAATGTATGTATATAATTTAATATCATATAATAAATTTGCGTAACATCAACGAATGTAGGATTAATTAAACGAAAGGAGAGAAGCTCATTCAATTACGTATGAATAAATTATTGGGAGCTCAAATGAAAGCTTTGAACAAGTGTTAATTAATATACGTGGTATTCAACGTGAAGTTCAAAATTAAACGTGAAATACAAATGTGAAGTAGAAATTGTGACGGATATATAAATACGTACTAGAAGTATACAAATACAATTTATATTTAAAGTAATAAAAAATAAAAATAAAAATACATTATTATTATTTAGTGCTCGAAACTAAAATTCATTTTTGCTATATCGCAATATAATTTATTTCAAATTATTTTAATTTTATATTATCAATTCTGCATCTATATAAATTTATATTATCAATTCTGCATCTATATAAAAGAATAAACGTAAAAATATGAATAATAAACAATAACAAAATATATATTTTTGTACGAGTATTTATAATAAACATTAATAAGAAAAGTCAATGACGCTTGGAATATGAAACAATATTATAAAATGCACCTGCGATTGTTTTCCTCGGATCGCCGAGGAAGCAAAGATCTTTCATAGCACAACAGAACTTCTTATTTTCCCGCTCAGCTGTCGCATTTGGGAGGAACATGGACAATATGGCGACGTCCTCATTGTTTTCCCGGGCCCTCCGTATCCTCTCCTGCCCTACCGTTTTAGTTGTCAAGTGTAGACGCGATTTAAAATCGTCACTTAACACGTCCGCCGACATTGTAACTTAATCCGATATTGATAACTGATAATAATTAATTAATTATAATAAATCAATTTTAAAAGCAATTGTAAAACAAAAACGTGAAATTCCGATTTAATCTGTGAGCGCGGGAAACTTGACAGTATTTTTTTTCACCGCGTGTGCAGGCTTCTCGGCTTGCGTCGCGATACTGACTGCCGTGTCCGAGTTCGTGTAGGATGTAGGATTGTAGGCTGTAGATTGAACTTAATTGATCAAATACGACAACTCTTCGGTTTCTTTTAACATACAATAAGGAAGTATTAGAGTGGTTAATTAACACAGTGGAGATGCCGACATGAAAGTTTGCAATTGTCTTTAATTTTGTATGACACAATAATTTTTACCGCCTCCCTGACACAAATTTGACTAATTGATTCTTATTTCGCTATTATTTAATGTATTGAGTTAAAGTGCATTGATGTAATATTAATAATATTTTATAAGTACATCAATTGTAACATATAAACACTGCAATATATTATGTAAAACGTTGATTAGGTATTAATTATTGTGGGAAGTGGATTATTGTGGGAATAAATAAATATTGTATGTGTAGTATTACTTATTAATATATGTAATTAATTATCAATATATACATATAGCTTCTGATTTATTATAGTTTAATTTTGTTTTAATAAAATAATTTTTTCTCTGACATTTTTATATTTTATATACTCTGTGCGTAATTATTTATACACGTACGAGTTACAAAGTACTTGCACATAAAAATGTAAAGAGGGAACTGTTAGAAAGGAATCTCTATATTTAAGCGCACTCTTACTCGTCTAGGTAAGGTCGGCAATTGCTAAGTAAATAACTCTTACTATTTTATGAATAAGGGCGAAAATTAAATGACAATTTTTATGAATATTACGACTATATGCGAGTGAAAACTGAGATTAATGAAAGCTTCAAACGAAGCAAAAGTAAGTATTTTATATTTCTAAGGCATACAATTTCAGTTTTTAGTTTCCAGAGCAAAGTGGTAAGTTTTATATCAATGTAAGTTATACGTTAGATTTGTTACAACAAATAATTATATTTATGGTCTCTATAATAAGTTCACAAAGTATTACGTCGTGTTAAAATGTGATAAACCTATAGTATTAAAAAAAATGTTTGTCAAAGAAAAAAATGTATAGAAGAAAGGTAGAAACAGAACCCCTTGTGGGTAGACAGTGCATGTGGGCAGACTTTAGACACTAAATTAATGATATCAATGATCTTAAAACGAGTGAAATTAATAGTAAGGAATCAATTTATTACAGTTGTCATAACCAAAATTTGTATATAAGGCGAAACGTGTAAATTAGATTGTAGATTTAGTGTTTTAACGTATATTCTATGATTAAATAAATGACAGCCTTGCCGCGGAATTTGGATTAAATTCATGGTCAACAATTAAAATATCACGTCGGATAGGCACATATGACACTTATTAAAAATGACTATAGGTAAGGTAATCAAATTAAATTAATATTTTTACTGCCTTATGTATTATTTTACCGCTTTATCTCCAAAATATAAATATAAAAGCTATAAAATATAAATATAAAAGCCTAAATAAAAAAATCATGAAAGATTAAACATGTTACATGAATATTCATTCGAACCGCACTTCAATTTATTCGGTTTATTTAATCTGTGAACGCTTACAACTCTGAATGCTGAATGATTTAAAGCGGTCGTATTTATTCAGCCGACAAAATTTTTGGTGCTTGTGATTTTTTTCGACGCCATGTGGCATGTCAAACGGTTGTAGCATGTCTGTAGTTTTAACGATTCATCGCGGTTAAAATCATTTATTTTTAATAATCTATGGAAATCTGTTATAGTTTAGATAAATAAGAAATGCATATATTCAGAGTCTAAGTTATTTTTACGACAATAATCAGAATATACTCGTTAGCTTACACCCACGTCGTGAGTCAACCATTCAGTAGTGGCCAGTAGTGTTAGTAACAAACAATAACTTTGGATGGGTGGCATAAATTAACTTAACGCGTTCTTTATACCTACTTATGTTACTTAAATATTCAAATAAATTATATTTGATCAAAGGAAGTATGACCAATCAATGTAATATAACGATGATGATCCATCGTGCTCAAAATACATTTTGGTACAGGTAAATATTATTTACAATTCTATTATATTAATATTTCTATAATAATAAAGTTATATATTTTATTAAAAAAAAAAACAAGTATATATTGATTCATTTTAGTGGTGTAAGTAATAGTAGTTGGTATTTGATACTTCTGTTTGTATCTGACTTTAAGTGTACCTAAGTAGTGTTGGTTTATATTAAGTACTATTTAGTTATTTAAGTTTAATCCCTTTTAGATATAAGCCCTCCATTCCATAATCTTATTAAAAAATATAAAAAAAAAACTATGATTTATTCTGTTTTTATTAAGTAAATTCCACTAGATGCTTTGTAGTTGTACTTTATTTGTATGTAGGTATGCCATAGTAACATAATGCTAAAAACAAAATATTTATGTGAGAACTAAATGTTTACCAAACTAAAATCCATGTGTAAAACAATTTTCCATGTAGCCAGTTCCATTTAAATTACCGTATAATTTGAACTCACCGAAGCGAAGTTACATATTTAACGAGTTCGTGTGAAATGTTATGTAAATACAGATAATAAATATGACACACTTTTAGTTTTTATTCTGTGGAAATAATATAATAAAATAACTTACTATGACTAGTCTAACATTTTTCACGTCTCTAGAAAATACCAGTTTAAAATACAAATAATATTAAAATGCATTATGCAAGATTAAAAATTAATATTACAACGGAATACATTATCATAAGATCATTTTTCAACTTTAATATTAAACATTTATAGTATTAGACATTTTTTTTTATATTACCTATAGTTTTCATTGTGTTTGATATTGTACAAGCATGTTTTAGTTTGTTTTTCTAAAGGTATCTCTACTGACGTGCCTAATCATAAAGCGAAGGCTTTCTACAAGAGTAAAACCCCACAAATATGTCACGTACAACTTTTATCGCATAGGTTAATTAAAGTACTTAAAAAGAAATGACGTCTTAAAACGCAGGTGAAAATAAACTTGACTTTTATATAATACATATACATAAATGTTCTACAAACTGTATATTATAAATATATTGAAAATGTTAGAATCAATTAATGAACGCATATTACATTGTGTCCTTTAAAAATTGAAATTTACAATACCTACGAGAATATAAAAGAAAACAATCAAATGTATATTGTTATTGATCTATAAAATGTAGGTAACGGTCGAAACGCGTAAAGTTTTGCCAAATCACGTTACGTTTTAACGGCACTATATCCTAAGCCCCAAAAACGCCTGTAACATAAAACTTTTGAAGTCAATTTTAGTAATTTTTTGACGCCGCTAGTCTGTGAAATTGATTGTATATGAAAGGACGCTATGGTTATTGGTTTAAATATGAATTATATATATAAGTATTAAAATATTTTTGTTCGGAATCATAATTAAGTGTCTGAAGCACACGATAATGTTTCAAAATATTTTATTGATTAAAAAGTATGAAAATATAAAAAATTTATACATTTAAATAATTAAATGTAACGTGTAAGCTGTGTTAAAAATAAAAAAAAAACATGTAAGAACATAATGATATATATTTTTTATTCTAATTTATTTAAATTGAAATAAATTGAAAAAAAAATATCATTGAAACTACAGCAAAAAATAACCTTTATATGTTTAAAGCGATAATTAAAATGTATTATTAATAATTAAAATTGATTTTACAACTTCAACCTCTAATACTGTTACCGGAACCGGAATTATTACATAAGTATAATAAATATATATATATATATATATATATATATATATATATATATATATATATATATATATATATATATATATTCCTAATTTTTTAGTTATAAAAACTGCAGTAGTCTGGATTTCCAATAGAGTTAAATATTGTCATAAAACAACAGTTACACATCAATGTGTAGAATTAGTAATGAATAACAATTGATCTAATAACAGTGATTCATGAATAGGATGTCTTGTAACTCGTTTTCTTATGTAGGTGGTTATGTGAGATAAAAAAGAACATGTTTTAAATTTATGACATCTCCTTATAATACTCGTATGTAGAAAAAATATTTTATGTAACATTTTTTATTTTCACTTCTTCCGCTTCCGATTCTTCCGGATCGTACAAGGTAGGCCAAGATACACTGGTAATACATAATTTTGTACGCAAAAAGTGTATTTATGTGCAAATATTAAAGATATTACAACGACAATCCAATAAAAATATTTTTAAAATACAATAATTTTTTTTAATGGTTGTGGTCTTATAATCAATGTGAATTATATATATTTTTTACAAACTGATCAAATTAAACAGTAACGAACTTTTACTACATGAAAAAAAAATATAAAAAAATCAAGCCTATTTTTAAATTTTACTAAAATAAACGTAACCTCATATATATTTGGTTTTATTAAAGTAATAACATGAATAGAAGTGTCTGTTATTTATAGCCTTTGTACACAAAGCGACCTCCCGCTTAATTCAATTTATTTGTCCAATCAGGGCCCATGCATTCGTATGGCATCATTACATTCGGGTAATTGATCGTAGAAAAAGATTTATTATCTATTACTTGGACTAGGGTGTGTATCACGATGGTAAAATTATTATGGAAATTATTAGTAATAAATAGGAGTAGAATTTTAATAATATGGACAATATTATTAAAAGTCGAAAATTAAACAAAATTTGAACAAATTGCCTGTTTGATTTTTGTTATTTAATAAATAGAAAAAAGGTATATATATATATATATATATATATATATATATATATATATATATATATATATATATATATATATATATATATGTATATATATATATATATATATATATATATATATATATATATATATATATATATATATATATATATATATATATATATATATATATATATATATATATATAATTGTACGTGACGATAGCGAGCACGTCACTATCTTTCTATCTTTCTGTATATACAGTAAAATCGACATAATTAACATAAAATTATGTAGATAATTTTATTTTTTGATAATTTCGTATAAATCGATATTGAACACAGCACTAATTACCTCTAATTACCAAAGTTGTATATCATCCCTAATAAATTAGAACCAAACAAAAGCGTTCACTAAAACAAAGTTAGTTATAGTACTTTTGAAATTAAGCGTCTGAATCAAATGAGAGTAAGTCAGGGGTTCTTGTTTTTGAATAGTATTCAACAATACGTGAATGTACTTTATTAAATAAAATGTCGGTAATTTCACCAGGTTTAATTAAAGAGAGAGACTAACTAAGTTTACTTGTTACCATATTATTGCATGATTATGCATATTTATAAATTTTACATGAAACTATGAAGAATATGTCGTAAATTAAGTAAAAATATTTTAAATACCACAAACTTACGAATTAAGTGTATTGTAAAAGTCAAAAGTCCTGAAGCGTCGAGGTTGCGGCATTGGCAATGGCAGGTTTTTTCTTAAATCACCTTACATTGCCTTAAGTAGCAAGGGTATTACACTGCCCTTATACGGTTTAGTGAGTTACTTATGAGTTGTGGCACACATGGGGTCTTCGGCAGGACAATCAAATATATTAATTTAATAATAATATATTCAAATGTATATATATATATATAGTATACTATACTGATATATATATATTATATATATATATATATATATATATATATATATATATATATATATATATATATATATATATATATATATATATATATATATATATATATATATATATATATATATATATATATATGAAATATAAAACTACGTGCTCTATGTGTACTTCCTTACTAACTACTGTAACAGTAACTACTGAGGCCTATAATAATATGTTTGCAATATGTGTTTAATAATATGTTTTATTTTGTAGAAGGCTCCATATTAAAATAATATCTTGAAACCTGTTTTTTCAAATATACATATTATTCTTTTAAGGAATTTTAATTCTTAGCATCAGTGTGTCATTGCATGAGTCAAATGATAGAAGCATATGTTCCAATAAGCCGTCTCGAGAGTAATTTAAGTCTATATTCTGTGATCGCGACATCACACCTTATTTAGATGAGAATGATTTAATGTCGTCGTAAATTAATGTGGTTATTGTATATGCATAAGTGATAAGCAATGGATAAGTTATAACTTTATATATAACTTATACGTTCAAAATATAATTTTAAATTTTTTTTAGCATTGATAAATATTACTTATTTTTTAATGCAAAACTAAAATTTTGCAGAAAATTATAAAGTTGATTTGTACAAGACTGGGCGAAATGGAACTGAAACTGGAAGCATTTTTATATCCACACAGTCTTGGTCGTCGCGACGACAGTGCAGTGGGACAACGTATGATTGTAAACTATACCTAATAGTTGTGGCTTCGATACCCACTCAGGGGGATTATATAATTTTCATTTACTCTTAATTAGACGTATCGACAAGTCGCTCCGTAAATTAGTGCAGCGTTGATCTCCGCCATTCAACAGGCAATGTCTCGATAATTGAGCAGAAAGTGAAGAATGGAGTGTTTTAACAATTATTCCTCGACGACCATAGCAAACATAAATGTTGCATCTAATTTTAATCCCTAAAATAAATTTGATTAATCTCTTTGGTTTGTTTTTAACTAGTGACCCGTCGTGGCATTGCCCGGGATTGTGACATTTTAAAAAATTATTTATAAGCACTTAGCTCGTAATAAAATGAACGGTAAGTGGGACATTCAAAATTCTAATTCTAAGAGTCTTCCTTATTTCAAATAACCTAAGTTATACCATATATATACCCTTGCAAAAGCTGAATAACACTCATATTAATATGGACAAGAATGTTTATAAAACTACATACTTCGTTTATATGAATTTTATACCTAAAGTAAGTACTTAACTAACAATTTAAACAACAGACCGTAAGTAATGTAACATTATGTAGGAATCATAATTGTTCTCTACAGGGAAAATATCCTTTAATTTGAGTGTGCTTTGTGACTAGCAAAAAGTTGAAAGGACTCCTAATTAAGCTGGGTTCCGTTTAATATTTCCACGTCGGGTCGGCTTTACAAAAGAAAAGCAACTCGTGACTATATTCCATTCAAAGTAAGAGTTGAATATTTATATGTTGAAATCTAAATGTTTAATGTAGAGATTTTAATGAGATAATTAATTTGGTAAAGTTGATGTTGTTCATTCAAAAATATATTTCACTATGGATGTAATATTTAAAAACTAATCTTATGATCATATATTTGTTACGATCAAAATGTTAAAATTAAGCATAACATTATGACACATAATTTTCCTTATATTTAATCAGGCATTATGACCGTCCCCTCGAGAAGTTATTAAAGAACATTTAATTTCTCAATAACTTTACGGCCTATATCAAGTTTTTCAAGATCAATTTTAAAAATTGTTTACCATTATAATATGCTTTTTTTTGAAAGTTTCTAAATTGGCAACACCCATCTTTAATTTCTTGAGTGAGTTCGAACAGAGAATACGTGAAGCTGAAGAAGAGAAATATTAATTCACTTACCAGCTCGAAACACCTCGCCGCAGCCATCGCAGCGGCTTGCAAACTGTGCATCATAGCAGTTGCCGCAGTAGATCTTATCAAGTTTGGATCCAAATTGCTTGTCTACGAGAGACACGCGGCACTTCGCGCAGATGAAGCAGGCCTCGTGCCAGTGTTTGTCCTTGTAGGATAAGTCCTGTAAGACATATTCAAAGATTAATATATAAGTATACATCCACAGCGTCTAGTCGTCTTTCAGTTTGGATAAAGCAAAGTGCGATATTACCGTTTCTATTTTCTGATTTTTATGAAACTCTCACTGGAGAATAGAGCAAGTTGTACAGCAACATATAGGCTACTTTATATCCTGGAATTTCCGCAGGATCGGGATTTACCCTGAAAACGTTTTTCTACTAATCTAATTACTCTAATGATGTTCTTCTTTAGTTGAAATTTATTTATTTATTTATATAATTATAATTTATTTAATTATTATATATGATATTTACTAAATTATAGAACTAATATAAATTCTTAAGTTATTTATAAATTAGGTATTGTTAAGCTAAGCAATTATAATCGCTTTACTGGTTATGTGGGAAACGTTAAAAGTATTGACAGTGACGTTCCCAGCTTAGAATGATTAATGAATTTGAAGTGGTGGGCAAATATATTAAATATATATGTTATTCATAATATAAATATTATGCATATTTTAAAGACGTAGTAAAACTGGAAAATCCCCCCATCAAATAACAAGACATTAAGTTGTGGGTGTCACTTAAAGATTATACGGAATAATAGGTGTGGCAATGGCATAAGAATCCATAGACACGAGATAAACAACACAATTACTCAAACGAAAAGATAAGTAGAAATTAGGATTTTTTAAATATTTTCCACTGTGCATATTATTATAACAAACACAAGAGTTATGTAAACATAGGCCCTTAACTTGTTTACGGCTGCGTCCAATTTCAGAATTTCAAAATAAACCCCCTCATTTAAAGTTCTATTCTTGGCAGCATCGCGAGATGAATCTGATACACACGCAACTTTCAAACCAAAGTAGATGTCGTAATGACAATAAAATATGAAGACTTATTTTGTCGATTACGAAATGCTAAATGGTGTTAGAATCATGAATAAATCTTTAAAGAATCGCCTGACTGATCCATCCGCGACTGTTCAAGGTCGCGAATTAAACGAAAACATTACAATAATGCTGTTTCCGATCCAAAAATAGTCTATGATCTGCTGTATTTTATGTATGAAATTTTATTACATTCTAAATAAAAATGTACATTTAACGACTTCACATTACATAACATTCTCCATAAGACTAGGTTTTTAAATTTTAAAAAATTGTTAATTTCCAAAAATCTACTAATATAATAAAACTCGACATATCTTTAATACATCAGGAATGTAATCGATATTTAGGACTACCACTTACACTTGTTAAAAATCATGTTACTTAGAAAGAGATAAATATGAAAGTAAAATTCACGTTTCAAGCTTTTTATCGTTGATGATTTTAATTCCATCTTGGCGTATAGTTCAAAGTAATTTGCTATACAATTGTTATATTGTAGCTGTTTGTTCTAACGGGAGAAGTCATTCGTCAGCTGAACATATAGGTAGGTATATCAACGTTGGCAACGTTCGGCCTGGGGCCGTGTGCAGAGGTACGCCCGAAGAATCTGGGCCGACTGGAGTGACAAAACTAAATTTGATCACCGTAACAAAGCTTTGCAATGCCACTAACTCTGATATCATTCTAATTTTGGTAATGATTTAAGTAAATTTTTATATTAGACAAATCAACTTATCAGCTGAGACTTGTGGGATTTTGTAAAAACTATGTGAACAAAAATGCAGATGAATTATTAATGCAATGTAGTAAAACATCCCCTCTTTTTTATTTGCTAATTATCTCTCAGAGATAGGTTTCAAATAAACTGTATAGTGAAACGTCTATTTAAATAATAACGTTTAAAGTAAAATAATTATTACATAATTTCATTTCATAAATTACCTTGGAATCGATGCCAATGGTCTTGTTGCATTCTTCGCAGCCGTTAGCGAAAACGCTCTCGTAACACTTGATGCAGAAGGGGTGATCTTCCCTGAGCACGTAGCGCTGTCCGGTGAGGGACTCGTCGCATTGCCAACAGCAGAAGTGACCGCTGTGCCAGTCCTTGTTCATCGCCTTGGTGTATTCGCCGCTGAAAATAAGCTGAAAGAAATAGTTTTTATTAATAAATTGTATAAATGTTCATTAATACTATTTTTATTAAATAAACATAATTTTAATTGTAGTATTATTTCCGGTAATTTCCGGTGCACATAGTGTATTATTGTTATTACATATCGTATTTCACGAAATGTCTACGTTTATATAGCGGATCCTAGAATAAGTATTAGGAAATATCTTAAAGCAAATAATTAATAATACCTTAAATTAGGTTGGGTATGTGAGGGTGGCCAGATAAAGTCTAACATGGTAAACACTAGACAGGAAAATATGTAATTTAAATTGTACACTCTACAGACGCAAGACGCACTAGTCACATCGCACTATGCACGAGGGTCAAGGCCACCACTACACATACCCATCGTCGTTGGAGGTGGTCGTGTTGGTCTGTTCTACTTCTGTGACGGTGACATCACCATCCTTGGACTCCCTACGCTTGGAGGTCTTTTTGACCTTCCTGGTCTTCCTTTCAGTGGTAGTATATTGGACTTGAACGTCAACGTCAGCCATGGCTAAGATTTGGCTGTTTTGCTTAATAAACGATATCACCGAACGCGGTCGCGACCCGATTTCGAATGGCGAGAACCAGTGGGTGAATCGCAGGAATTATTCCAGAATGTGAAGCGCACGCGCCGGTGGGGGGAGTTCAGGATTTAAATTTGGATGAGTGACGGAGAGGGCAGGTGCGCGGGCGTTTTCAAGCGTCCGGGGAATCGCACGTTTCCTTCGATAACCCGATCAGTTACCCCACATCTGTCGACTTTTAAAGGTTTCGAGATGATTTGATGCTGCACTTGTGAATATAGACCGAGTGCGTCTGAGCTATTGATATTAAATTAGGACTAAAACCTGGCTCCGAAACTATGTCTGGTCAATTGTATTTAATAAACGATTACTGATATACGTTCACATTTGCTTTATAATATAAATAAACATCGACCTACATTAATGTTACAGATGCATTCAAATAGATGTATTTCCAAGAATTCGACCCCATCCATCGTCAACTCATACACATTATAAACGATTCATTTAACATTACGAAGGCAGCCAATTATAATATGACAAGTTAATTTTATTGTCATCACACATTTTCAGGAATTTAGTGCATAGTTATGTAAATATAGACTCATTGAGGATTCCCATAGTCAACAAGTAACCGACAAATCATTTACCAACGCCAATGTATTATTTTTTCCCAAAAAGGCTCTGAATTCATAGTCGTTGTTTCAGTCGTCAAATGCCTACTTAGTAACAACGCCGCTCGTGCCTATGAAGCTGGTCAGCAAGCATGTTAGCAGGTTTACACTCAAAGCCGACGACATATATTCATTAACTTAATTAAACTAGTACAACGTACAACTAATACGTATTTTAAATTAAAAAGCCAAAACAGATATTATTTGAGCTTATTTTGCTTTATTCTGCATATAGCAGATACCCCCATTTCCACCCAAATTCGGCAATATCCCGATCGTGTTGCGAAGTGAAAATCATCGCAACACTTTGTTTTGTCAAAATAAAAAGAATAAAAATATTTCATCCCCCCGAGTTGAGATTAACACCATAACTATTGCGGTTACAGTCAGGTCAGTCAGCTGTCCCACGATGGTGTCAATAAAAATATTTAAATGCGTTACTGTTACAGCATTAGTAAAAATAAGAAACAGAATCAAAGGCGTGTCGAAGAAAATCTTTGAAATTCAATATTTTGTGGTAGCGTATATTAGTTATAGTAATAATAGTAGTGCAAGAGAAATTTGGCCTTATTTAGTGATTCCCTTAACGTTTATTATTTCAATAAGCATTGTAAGTGAAATGAATTTTTTTAAAATAAATTATGTATATATTTGCACTATAGTTGTGCATTAGGCAAGTGTCCGAGAGTATGTTATAGTTTATGGATACACTCTCAAACAAAGTGAAATATATTTTCTTTATTTTAGGATATTTCGACCAAAGGTTCACCCTTCGGATCCTCAACTAACAAAGAAAATTACTTTAATATAAGGCATATAAAGTGATATACGCTTAAGCATAAACTGAAAATGTGAAATTACATAATTACTGAGATTATTTTTTTTTTCGTAATGTAACGCAAATATTAATATTCGTTTCCTTAAGAGAAGTAACGACTGCCTACCGGATGTTATTAGGCATCGTCACTTATCGACGCTGCCTTCATTTTTGTCTAGACGCAGCCGGTCGATGTCTTGGCGTAGAAGGTCTTGGTCAATGTTCATTCATCAGTTTATTTTTAAATTTCGCTTACGTTTCTAAGGAGATGGTAAACACCTGCTCATGAGGTTAACTTAAAAGCAATTTATTGAATAACAGATTAATGGATTACAATAAAAAAAAAAGTATAAATCTGTAGCCAACATATTCTAACAGTTTCGAGTTTAGAGTAAAAATTATATAGAAAGTTATATAAAAATAAGTATATTATATACAGTAATTGGTACATACGTACGTCAAACAACCACTGATCTTTGCAATGCATTTATCAACGTATTCATTTGCATTGAGATAACGTTAGATACAATATTTGTTTCTAAAAACAATTACTATAAGTAATAAATATCCTTATGGAAATGAATCAATACAATTAAAATTATATACAATTCCGTTTAAGATATTTTTCCTAAATATTATTTTTATATTTATGAAAAAGCTCTTGCGCCTCGAAAATTTTCTTTGTTTACGAGTTGACTTTGACTTGGCGTCGTACTGAATCTAAGTATAGACTATGATGAATGTGCCCGGCGGCCCGAAATAAATTAGAAAGGGGATAGACAATTTAGTTTAGATGGATACTAAATAACGTTAAGAGAAAGTAATGGAAAAGGGAGCACTCTATAGAGCAAGTTTATATGGAAATGATTGCTGAGTATTGGTAACTTTGAACTTGCTCAAAAATCATTGAAAAGGTTTACTTTGCGTTCAAAGTTAAGTTTTAAAATATTAGTGTGATGTTGCTGTAAGAAATTTGTAGCTGACACTTATTTTAGTTCTCCCAATATTTTTTAAACAAATATCTATAATTATTAATATTTAGAAATTTTCTACTTCCACGGTTAATTAAATATCATCATCATCAACAAAAAAGTATATATAACTAAAGAAATAAAAAAAATACTAACAGATATTTGAAATATATTTGAGTTATTATATTATGTCAAAATGAATAACATTTTGGCAAGAGGCTTCCTGTCGTAAAGATTTACTTTAGTACATACAATTGCGGTTACCAGTGGCGGTTTATTGTGTATGAAACGACCTTTGTAACTATATCTTAGATTCTTACCACATTTCAGTTGTATCTATACGCGTGACTACGACTATGTTATTTTATTTTTCTTGCGGTTATGAAATTAAGAGCGCACTTAAAATGTTCTGGTAGTAAAGTGAAGGAAACCAACGACGATTTTAATTTACGATTATAGACAGAGATATTTTATTTCGATAGTTTATATATTATGTTGTATCTGTATAGTATATGTTTTATTATAAATGTTCTCTAATCGAACACCATGAAGGGAGGCGAAGGCAGAAGGACGGTGTCACATTAAAAGCAAGTGGGTCGAGGCTCAGACTGAACGCTTTATTTTAGGATATCTTGAGCAACACGGTTTATTTACTGCTAATGAACCAATAAGAAAATGATGAAACTTAAAAATCGATGAATTTAAGAAATACATGTTTTATAATATGAATAATGGCTAGATCAAAAATATGTTTAATAATCATCGAGCTTCTGAGCTCATAGTTGTAATATATTAATAACATTTATATAATATTTTGGACATAATCCATAGTTTTGTATATAGATATATTTTTGAGAACCGTCGTGGCGCAGAGGCACAGTATGCCTGTAAACGGGACGGTTTGTGAATTCGATACCCACTCGGGGAGAATTTATTATTTCATTTTCTTCGCTGAAACGAATGGCGAAAAGTGGAAAACAGAGTGCCCTCTGTTTCCCTGGTAAGTGTGCGGGATACAGCGTGAAGCTGTTGTATTGTTTGTTGTATATATCTTTGACCAATGTTTGAGCAATATAATAAAGATAAAAATCTATTTAATTTATTTCATGACATGTAGAAATTGAATGTATTTATGTATATATTGTCTAATTATATGAAAAGCCATCCAAAGCTTATACAAAACAGATTTTCCCGTCTAAAAGGAAAGTATATAAAAAAAGGATTGTAAAACAAACTAAAAATAGGGGATTTATCCTTTAATGTCTTTAATCAGTCATGTTCATGAAGCAGTGGTGCGTTCGTGCTAGATTAAAAAGCGCTTCTAATCTCCAATGTTAGCCCAAAAATCAACATCTTCTTCTTCTTCCTTTACCTCAGGTATATCACTGGGTTTGCCATTCTCATCAAGTGATGAAAGTTTGGGTATATCTTTGACGAACGCCCTTGCGTCATTCAGTCTTTCGTCATCTAGGCTGTAAGAAGTTGTTTCCGGAATTGTATCTTCACTTCGCCTCTCACGGGATTTCTCTCGTGACCGACTTCTGGAATAAGAACGCGCTGCTAAGTTAGGGGCACTGCCAAATCCAGTATAATTTTCATCTTTGTTCATGCGTTTGAATTCAGCTTCCTCGAGTGAAGTAAAAATTTTAAGCTCCTCATCACGGGACGCTCGGGATTCTCTAGAAGAATTAGACGAAGACGATGCTCGTTTCCTAAATGATCTCCGTCTGAAACTTGGGTCGCTCCGCTGCAGAGGTCGGAACTTAATCCCATCGAGAGATCTTAAACAAAATTATATGAATAGGATAATAATCAAGTAAATGTAATCAATCCTTTTAGAAAACTCGTGTCCTGATCGAGCATTAGTGAATAGAATGCACACATATGAACTAAAGTGATAGCTAGGTCACTACAGAGCGTGGTTTGTGATGTAATATGAATGACGTGTAGTATGTGTGCAAAACGTTAAATAATAACCTTAAAAAGTCTTCGCTGTACTTTATTTCTCCGTTTTTATCTCCACTATATGATTCAAAAAGTATTTCTGGCAACGGCGAAGGGGGAGGTGTTTTAGGGTTAGATTCTCTCGAGAGATTTTGTTTATTTTTATTTTCATCATCAATGCATTCATCGAGCTCAGGATTTGAATCTGAAATATTTCCTGAAGACGACGGTGATCTGTTTCTACTTCCCACACTAAAAGATTCTGACGAGTTCGATATAATTGTTTTCGTTTTCGTTGGATACTTGTCTAATCTATAATCACCATGTGTTTGAGAACTGTCTTCAAGCGAGTCTTGGCCGAAGCTGGATATTTTAGTCGAAAACAATATGGCGGTCGAATTCGGTTGGCCGCCATAGAATTTGACAGCGGCAGATTTGAGATGTCCATTTTTATCTTCAGTCAAACAGAGGTAGCCTTGGCCCGATTCCTTAGTCCAGTCCCGAGGTGAGGCGTTCGCTCTCTTTTGGAGCAGTCGTGTGTAATATTCAACAAGATCATTGAAATTGGGTTCTGTGTCAGGTACAATTCCACTGATAATGTGCTTCATGCACTCTACAGCTTCGTGAAAGCCGACGTAAGTAATTATTATTGATAACAGAAGTCCCATTCTGTATCACTTTTGAAGGGGAGAGAGGGATAGGTTAAAAGATCGATAAAGGGGTTAGGTGCAGCGATGTAACGCCGGGACAAGATATGAACAACTGAAATTAAAATGCATTACTTGCCAAAGATTGTGTCCACATTTAGATAACAGTTTGGCTTTGTGACCAGGTATTATTACGTTTGTATCGATCCAAGGTTGTATTTAGTCTATTGTTAAGGTAATAAAATGGGCTTGCATTTTATTCATGATAGTTTTAATGGTATTTTGTTACTTTTAAATTTCGAGAACATCAAATATACTATTCTAATTTATTTAATAAAATTATTCATTAACATATTTTTCCGTGTAATTATTTAAAAAATATCATTTTTATTACAGAACGTTTTCGTATGTTCCACAACCATCTTTGCTCGCCAAGAATTCTTACTACATTAATATGACAAGAATTTTTAAATTTGCAAAATGCAGAAAAAATTTGGTGACTGATGATGAAGCAACGTATGCAAGCCGACGTTGAAATATTTGGCAAACGCCGAAAATAGCATTTTAATTTGATATTTAATTTTGACGTAACACGTGAGTCATCGACCTCTATGGATAAAGTAGTAAATTTTGCGCCCGAAACGATTTTCTCGTTAAAAAAGTATGTACTCAAAAACAACGCAATGATTTTTGTCACACTGCCAAACATTTTATTGCGATTTATCAGTTATTTCTAAATGGTCGGATCATTTGATCAAGACAACACGCATAAATTATCCGTGACATTATTACATAAATCACTTTTACATTACTCTATTTCACCGAACTAGAAATGCATTGTTTGTTGTTTATGCTTTGATTTATCGCTTAATTAATTTACATGTCTATTTGCTTATTTAATATGAATATATATATATATATATATATATATATATATATATATATATATATATATATATATATATATATATATATATATATATATATATATATATATATATATATATATATATGTATGTATCTGCAAAATAATGATAAAATGAAGAAGACGGTAAAGAAGCGAACGGGAATCTATATTTAAGTAAGTATATATACATGAGAATGTTTCATTTAATAATGCTACAATTAATTTAAATAATATCAACACACAAATTTTGTTTACCTTAAATGATTTTAATTAAATATTATCTCATATGGAAATGGAATCATTTCCTTCTTTTAAAACATAAAATTTCTTAAAAAAATGGACAAACTATTTTCACTTCTCGCGAGCTTGTGAACAAACAAAAAAAAGTGTTGGTAGCCTGTACTTGTGTAAGTCTAAAATATCTTCACAGTGTTTTATGGTTCTTCTAATTACAGACCATGACGTCACAGTGACGAAAGCTCGCTTGTATACACACAGCTTTTGCTGAAGTGCTATGTGTAGGTGCCATTTTAGGAGCGGGAAATTGGCCGTGTTCTATCTGTGTTTGAACAGATAGCAAAATTTATTACAATCTGTTTAATGTAGTACGAATAATAACTTTTGTTTTGTTTCTTATTTATAATTTAAATAAACTATATATACAAATTAACCTAGATTGATTAATAAGTATAAATTAAACAGTTATATAATTACTTTATTAGACATTTTGATGGTGTGCTCAGTAACTGACTTTACAACCACACCATCAAGAAAGATGGAGACGTATTGTGGTGAAATCAACGCAGGAGCCGACCAATTCCTGACCACGACCACTCTGCCACGAGTGTACAACTAAGAAGAGACATATTTTAAGTCAAGATTAATATTAAAACAAGCACGTTTATATAATCTCCTAAAATACTTACAGAAAATGTTTATAATTTATGACCAATATTATTTATTATCTTTTTTTTTTTAAATCATACATCCAAGAATAAAGTATAGGTATGTGCCATTAATGCGTGATTATTTTTCATAGAAAGTGCCGCGTGCATCGCACTGTCGTAAGGAGGTAGAATATTTTAAGCTATTAAACGTCGCTAAATGCGTAAGTAAAGTAGATTCATAAACATTATTAATCGAATGATTAAAATATTTCATTGTCATTGCTTCTTTGAAATGTGCTATTTGCGGTTATCTAATGACAATTATACATTGTGAAAAAGTTGGAACATGTCAGATAAAACGCGATGGTTTTGAGTTCGGACCTACTTGAAGGAATTTTTATTTTTATATAAAATTGAATTAAATTAAGTAAGATGAACTAAAAGGTCTTCATGGTGCAGCGACGCTGCGTTGAACTGTAACAATCGATTGAAGGAGATTTCCTATTAAACACGCAATGTCTCGAAAATTGGGATTGGGAGTCTCTTAATACAAGGTTCTCTCTACCTATCCTGATATAGGTTTACAATAGGTATACATATATAGGTAATATAAAGCTAAAAAAAGCTAGCTAAGAACTATACATTATAAAAAATGATACAGATTAAAGTATTTGAAGGCATATTATAATTTTAGTACGTAAAACTTCACAAAATAAACATATATCAAACTATTAAATACCTGTCACTTGGCAAACTAAATTACTGTATAAAGATTAATGTATAAACTTTTATATTAAAAGTATTATTCATTTAAAATACAATCAAATTAATGATGTTTTAATATATTAAAACAAATATTAATAACAACACTATCTATTTTTCTTTCTAATTATCAAAGAAATAATATATTTTTGTTTAGCAAGACAAAGGCCCGGTATTTTTGTATCTCCTGATTACTAACACTGTCTTAATTTATTTAATAGAATTTAATTCTACATACAAAATAACTACTTATAAAATGTAAAAAAATAAATAAATTTGTTTTACATATTAACATTTATACTGTTTTATGAAAGAAATTCGAATGCTAAAACTGTACTGAAACTCTTCTAGTTTTATTCTATCCATATCCAAACCAGCACTACGCTCATACAAGTCAAGCGAGTGCGTTATTTACATATATACGAATAGGTAAGTAATTTAGTTAGTAAATTCCAAATCAAAATGTTATATAATATTAAGACAACATTATTTATTTCATGTACCTTAAAACCGATTGATTGTAAAAAGGCAGGTTGTTTCCTTTCGTAGATAAAACATAGTTTAATATATTAGAAGGAATATACCAGCCAGTGCCTACATAGAATAAAAAAAAATTGACACATGCATCTTCTATGTCGAACTTCTGCAAAATGTGAAAGGTGCTTAAAAAAAACAAATACAGTTAAATGTTCTATAAAATAAATACCATAATATGATTATAGATCCCGTCATTAATTATGAAACTAAGCATCTTTTTCACACTTTCAGAAAAGGCAATAAAAACGAGATAGAGCTTCCGTGCTGTGTGCATATCGTACGCGAATATCCCGAAAGTGACCTTGCCTTTCAGATGGAGTGAAAGTTAGGCGTAATCGGACACCCGTGACGTCACGATCGGGCCGTGCGCACCGCCCGCCTTATACCAGAGAGAACCAAGACTCTATATTAACAATGATTAAATATAGAATAATAAACATATACGTAATTGATTATATGTGTAACTAAATATTTTATTCAATTTTATAATGAAATCTAAATATTTTGATATACAATATAGATTATAAATGTTTAAAGAACAATAAAGACAATATTAGGATGATAGCAGTAAGTGACGCTAGAATCTATTAGTCACTTAATAGTTTAAAAAAAAGCAACAAACACTTTGCACTACGCAAAGCGAGATGAATGAAAAACGAGGTCTTTTTAATATCCGCACAGAAGTTCAAGATTCAAAGCCAGTACAATACATTGAACTGTCGAAACTATTTATCTTTCACGAGACAAAAAATATGAATTGGCCTATATAAAAGAAAACGTTTTGTATGTTTGTACGCTACAAAAATATTTACGAGCTTCCTCACGTGACTACGTCTACCGTAAGCCAAATGTTTCATACAGCATGACATCGTTCGTTCATGTTTTTATCGTTTAATACGAGTTGGCGCGAGCGCGTATTTTTCCTCACACCGCTTGCTACTGGGCTAATTTACGTGCAATATGAATTTAGAGTAAAAATCAAATAGATTATGAATTTGAATTCAGATATTTTATATTGAATTTAAGAGTTTCTTAATTTTTTTTATAAATACAAAGACGTATAGAATTTTCTGCACCTTTTGATAAAACGTGCATATATATAACTTATCTACAAAAGGTATTTTCTTTATTTATTATTATTATTAGATAGAAAACACCAAGAAACATTATGGCATGCACACGACACGCATATTCAAAAATACCTATAACATTAATAATTTTTTGCATAAAGTTAAGCATAAATAACTATATAATGTATGAAACAGATCACGTCAAAATTGATATTGATCAAGACAAAATTAAATAAAATAATATTGGCATGCATTTTATAAATCGATGATGATACATTGATGGACGAACATAAGTGCCAATATGTTATTTATATTTAAAAACATTGGCAACGGAGATGAGTCAACGACCTCCATTTGAATTTGTTACTATGAAAAAATATTTTTTTTATAGCTAAATCTTACATTTAGTTTTCATAAACATATGTAAGTGCTTATTATTTACGGTTCATACGATCTTCACAAGTCGTAAAGACTGCAATCACATAAATGATTAATGGTAAACCGTAACAATACTGAAGCCGTCCAAGGAGTGAATATTGAACTGTAGGCACGTTAGTTGTCGATTCAAACCCAACTCAAAGTAATTGTATTTAAATTATTTTCATAAGTTTGCTATAGTGAACCAAGGCGCGGGTTTAGTTCAACATCATCAACGGAACGAAAGTGGACATTCTCCATTAATGTTTCGACACCAGGTTCTTCTCTCAGCTATGAATAGACGAAAAGTAAACTACCATAAATCTTTCACTGCCTATATGACACTAAAGGGATTATATTGGTAGATTAACACAGAATAAGTAAATTATCATAAATCTATATAATAAAAATTAAATAGCTTGTAAACTATGAAAGGATTTTGTTATATGGTAAATTTGTGTTACCCTTGAGAAATTTTAACGATTTGACGTGCCGGTAAATTTATGAAACTGACAGTACGCGATGGTAGAAGGTTTAAGTCTTATTTGCACTATTGGTATATTAAAATTATGTTTGTTTTCTCAAACGAAAATTATTTTTTGCCACTCTAAACTGAACTAATACTATATCTATAGCTATACTATAACGAATATATATGATACGAAAACGTAAATAATAAACACTTAAATATATTTGAAAAAAGCGGAAGAAGAACATAGTGACGGATCTCTTATTTCTGTTCACCTACCACAGACTATACTTACAAGAAATTGTAATATGAAATATAATGTAAAAGTGTCAATTTGAAAGTTAATTAGTTTCACGTCTTTTCTGCATATAGCATAGTAGGCAGAGTGTACCTAGCGTTAAAGACTCCGTTCCTTGTTTTCCGCTCATTTTAAGATAAATTGCGTGTTGAATGGCAGAACTCATAAAAAGAAAAAAAATAACCATCGCCACTAGAGGGATCGAATCCGCAATCGTCTGTTTACAGTTAAGACGATGTCCCACTGCGTCATGAAGACCTTCGTATAGCGGGTAAGTTTATCGTTATTTGAAATTTACGAAGATGTAGGCTATTCATTATTATATTTTACACAGACATTCAGTAAATATTTCAAGAGATGTTATAGGTGAAGGATTTAAACTGGATCTCTTTTAAACATGCATTCTTCTCTAGTGTAATGTTATCTTCTTTTTACCGTACATTCTTCTTTGTATGTTCTCCATTCAACGTGACATTGGCGAAGTGAATTGTGTTCAACTGGCACACTAGAAACGCCATAAATAAAGAGAAGAAGAAGAAGAAGAAGAATATTTCAAGCATGCTGCACTTCCTAACTTAGAAAATGAATGACGTAATTTACCTAATATTTGCAATTACAAAATTATATTTCATTACAAATGAGGTGAAGGTCTGGTAATATAGAGTTCTAAAATTAGTATGTAGACAGTGTGATGAGTGGCTATCGACGTATACAACAATGTTTGACGTGTATTATACTTTGAGATTATAATAGAATTAAAGATACATGCAGATATGGCGATCCTTTTTTAGTTTCCTTACGTTTAAATATTACGTCAATATGATAAATTTTGGCAATTTTTTTAACCCGACATTGTTATACACTTTGTTATATATATACATATTTATTATTGTAAATAATAATAGTAATATTCTATAAGGTTCAGAGAGATACAACATCCAAATTTCAAATTCAGTGGGAAATACAGGAACCACTTATAGTTAACACGTCTAGGGCCTCGCTCTAAACTGACCTAATAAAATTGTTCAATAGCGAAGTAATTGTTCTATATTAAAATATAGAACAACTATAAATAAAATAATTAACAAAAACACAAAATTTTTAAACACTTTTCATAGAAATAAAAGATGTCATTACTTTTTTACGTTTCAAAAGTAAATTAAGAAACTTAAGTCTTTACAATTAAATATATTTACGATTATAAGACAATATATTATTATTGTATATTACACATTTTTACAAAAAGTAAACGTGTAAATGTAAAATGTGTTCATTAAATACTATGTCATTTACGCCATCTATCGCCGAATAGATAAAGTATATGATTGTACTAAAACTGTGGCGTGGATAATAAATTATACAGTAACTGTTTTTTGAAAGTAATTAAAAGGAAATATTGATTTATAATGGATTTTAAATAAAAAACTATTATTATTGTTAGCAAGAAGTAAATATTAGATAAGATATGTTTAATGTAAACTATTTTACTGAAGGAAGGATTCGGGTCAAACACATGCTTTCTGAAACTTCACTCACAATAATTTTCTATCACAGTTCGTTTCCGAACGCACTATGCACCAACGCGGGAAAACTTACAAATCGCGCGCAAATTTAAAAATCGAATAGTAACCGCTTTATAATTCACTTTTATTTTTTTTTATATCTGGAGGCAGTGGCTGGAGGAGACACGTCCTCGGTTACTGTTGAAAGAGTATTGAGTTCACAGTTGGCGACCGTTGTACAGTAAGAAGTGTCCGATGTCTTGTGTGTGCGTCAATTATATTTATTACATCGAACTAACGTCTATAAACAACCTCATGGCGACAACTTCAAAGAGATCGATCGCTATTTAGGGGACCGAATAGATTATTTGCTGAACTGAAGTCAAACCTGTCACTTCCGCAATACGTTTAGCGTAAAATTAAAAAGTCACTAAGATTATACATTGTACAATATTAAAAACAAATTAAAAAAAATATTAAATCAATTACTAACAATAAATCATAGTCGATTTAATGTACTTGAAACAAATGTATTCCGACATGTGAGAGTAAATAAGATTCAACATTCGAAACTTTGGATGTAATTGCTCTGATTTAACCTAAATCGCCCGAGATGCAATACCAGTAATGTACTAATAATTTGAACAAACTAGGCCACCACTTCAGAATTGTATATTGCGTTCGAAAATATATAAGTCGTTTTATATTTAGAATACAATAATTATTTGAAAATCAAACTTTATAAAAGGCATACGTTTACGTCAATAAAAGAAAAAAAATCATAAATACCTGAATGGCTGTACGGTTCAGTAATGGTTCAGTGATTTTTTTTATAGAATTAAAAAATTCAAATGTCAAAAAATATATAATATGGTGAATATCCAAAAATACCCAAATACGTGTAGTACACGAGGCAATGGTCGAGGTAATGGTAAGGTGTGAGTAATTCTGCACAGTGCTGTTACTGTTTGAGTGTTATATTTATTCCATAACTGAATATCGCGTAAACAATACGGAATTCCAGTGGGTTTAGTTAAATATAGGCATCTTTTAGTATTAACTTAAACTTTATCTTATATTTCGATAATTTTCATAGCCATTGAATTTGTTTCCGCCATACAAAATGCAATTTTAAGACTTTAAGTGAATCACAACAAAAATAAATATATTATATATGACTGTATTACGTTATAAAATAGTCTTTAATTAATTTTGTTGTAATGAGAGACGTTCTGATGGCCTCTTTATGAATAGATCATTTGTGGTTTGCTTAATTAAAACAGATAATATTTAATTTTATCTGTTTATCAAGTAACTGAATAATGTAAGTAAAAAACATTTTAATAATGTATTTATTTTTAAAATATTTAAACAACCACTATATTTTGTACTTTCAAAGTCATCGAACTCATAAAAGTTCGTATAACAAAGTAAGTTATTTTCCCATGGCAACACAATGGTTACATTTTTTTCAATTAAAATATAAATATTCGATGTAACCTATAATAATAAATATTTTTGTATAAAGGACTCATTATAAAAAAAATTGAGATAATGTCAATTTTGCACGCCATCCTTCACTTTCGTTTAAAGATATTACAATATTTTTGTTTGACAGATCCTAACGTTGTTTTTTATAACAGTAGTACAATTTATATTAAAAGTTAAAATATTCATCTGTGTGGGAAATGAATTCACAGCCTCCCGGTAATGTTCCGAGACATCCACGGCGTAAATATAAGACTATTACTTTAAAGCTCATATCATCATTAAAATAGAACATCTAGTATATTATCACTTGGACATTTAGACAAATTATGTAATAATTGGGCTACTATTAAAACTAAGTGCATTAATTTTGTGATGCGTACGACACATGTATGAATGAACACTTGCGTTGCATTAATAATATTATTTGTAAAGCGAATTACATATCTTTTATGAAGCTGCAACCTTTTACCTGCGGCTTCATCCTCGTGGCTAAATAAGGTTGAGTATGGTGCCATGTGTCATGACACATAAGGTGTAGCTGAATGTGAAAAGATAATTTTGTACAGTACATTTTTTTTTATTTCGTACCAGTAGTTCCTGAGATTAGCGCGATTAACCCACCGAAAGCTTTATAATATTAATATAGATTACGTTGACATTATAACATATAAAAATTATAAAAGTAGTATATATTATGTACTTAGTATTTTAAAATTTAGTAGTTCATCTACGAGGTCAACTAGGTTGCTAGGTTTTTAGTAATAAGAATTAAATTATAAATATATATATATATATATATATATATATATATATATATATATATATATATATATATATATATATATATATATATATATATATATATATATATATATTTAATTAGAACATTTCTACTATTTCTATAAGTAAGAAAAAAAATGTTCTTTCTGAATTACTTTATATATATTAAATCAAAGATATTTAGTAGGTACGCCTACCTATAAAGAAGAAGACCGACATTGAAAACTACGCAGATCAGGCAACTCAATGTTAATATATTTTTGAATCAATAAACCTCAGGCTTCACAAAAGTTGGCATGTTAAGTACCTATTACATGTATCGATCGGTATTTGATCAGTATCAGGCCGTTGAAAGACATCGCCTTGATATATTCATTGCGTTTCCGCGATAAGCCGACGAGGACAAGCTTAAGACTGAAAATTATTTTCCTTTATTTTAATAAATAGAAACTATAAAATAATATATATAATAATATAATAATATAATAATAATAATAATAATAATATATTGTTTTATTAATGGTTCATGAAAACAATGCAAGTAATTTATGTTAGTCAGGAAACGAAATCCGATCAATTTTTGGTATCGAGTTTTAGTAGAACGGTTTTGCCCTAAATATGTTTTGTCTGCTTGTTTCAAAATAACTTTCAATATATGCACGTATAGAAAGATAATTTAAAGATATTTTATTAAAAGATTTAATAAAGTATTTCTATACGTGTTACAATTAAAGAATTTAATAAAAAAATGAGTTAGTAGGACCTATTTATACTTAAGTTAATAGTTATTTTTTAATTTTCTTCTGCCTCGTCATTGAGCAAAAATATCTAAACGAAATTAAAAAAGGACTACTGTATTCTGGTAGACGGTCTAAATCTAGCCTAACCTATCGAGGTTACTCACACGTCGTGGCATAAATCCCAGTACATTTTTAACTGTGCCTTAGTCTTAACTCGAGTTCACATCAATTATAATTATAGATTTAATTAATTATCTTTTGTGATAAATTATATAAAAAAGTATGTCATGCTATTAATGCAAAATTATTTAAAAAAAAACCATCTCACTCCAAAAATTTACAAGTATATAAATTCATTGAATGCAGAAGGGCATTACTTCATTATGACCATAACATTAATTTAATTTCTAATTTTTTCAGGTCCCCGTTTTTCCCACTTATAGTAGTAGATAGAGAAAAGCTAATGTCAAAACACTCCGTTCTTTGCTTCTCGCCTGAATTCAAGACATTGTGCGGAGAGTTGCGGAACCTAATATCACACCTTGTCCCGAGTGGGGATCGAATCTATAAATTTTAGATTACGAGGCTAGTCTTATTGCTTTACAAATGTCGAATTTCTAGTGGCTAATGCACATAAGTTGGACGCCTAGACTATCATAATGGAAAATTTTAAGTATATATTAAAGCTATTAAAGCGCTTCTCAGCAGAACTGCCCTCCGAGCTGGTGGTAGCTTCTAGTAGGACTGACAATACAGACACTTATATTAATTGACGATCCAAAAGTTCTTGTAATGGCCTATTTGAATAAAGAATATTTTGATTTTAAAAAGTACAACAAATACAATAAATCTTAATAAAATTATAAATAAAAAAGAAAATCTATCCGGCCTTACCGTTTCAATAATAACATCTAATACCTACGACAGAACATACTGTAGGACGACATAGGATGATTTATCGTACTAAACTATTTATGTACCTGGCATATCTATATTCAGATCATTATTATATTTAAGTACTTCATTCCCTAGTGATGTAGACCTTATTATTAGAAGTTCTAGACTACCTCTATAGAGCAATGCTTGTAATATGTTAAACACATACATAATGTAATATGTTAAATACTCGCCTCTTTATAGATGTTCTCGGATTAATTCTAATATAATTTTATTTTAGTTCAGTTTATACTTTCATGTTACTCTGTTGTTAGTATATAGTACTTAGCAGTAGTTGATACATTTCTGATAAAACAATTGTGGATTCAAATCTTACTTTTTATTTATAATATGTATGGTAGTAGGATGTATTTTAAGTATATGTTTATTTTCAACGGAAACATATATAGATATAACGCAAATACGTCCTCGTTGTGCAGAGATGTGCCAGATCTGGTTATATCTGGCTATAGCGTATACTTATATGAGATGACGCTCAAATCCTTCTTTGGGATGCCTTTATAATTAAATAAATCAAATATCATATTATAAAAAAATTCCAGCAAAAACTTTCAACTATAAATTAGAGGAAAGACAAAAAGTGACAAATTATTAAATTATATTATATAATAAATTATCGTATGTTGCTAGTACAGCGAAATTAGATATGATTGAGTTTTATACGTATAGACTGTAATAGATATATCATATTTTAGACAGATACCCTCGTTAGTAATAAAATTTGTAAAACAATACTCATTGTTATTATTTTATTAATAAGATAGAAAAAATTGTTACTACACTAGTAGGCTAATATTTATGAAAAATCTATAGAATTCATTCTTCATTTCCCTCTAATAAATTTTTGAATTAAAGAAAGAACATAGCTATCTTAGCAAATATATTATTTTCAAGAGAAATATATATATATATATATATATATATATATATATATATATATATATATATATATTATATATATATATATATATATAATGTTTATTTTAATATAGTCCATACGGGCGAAGTATTAACACAACACCTCGCAATGCTATTTATATATAGACTATTACTATATATTAAAAGAGCAACATAAGCTAATGTTACTCATGACTGTCTGATGATGAGTCACTTGTTACCTGAAGTAATTGGCTGCAACTCAATCATGTGATAGCAATCAAATATTAAAATTAAATAGATTATATAACAAGCAAGTACATTGATTAAATGGCAGGAAAAGCTTAAGCATCTCTCTTGTCTTACGAAGTTGACACAAAAAGGTTCTTTAAGTACGTGAAGAGAAGAAACTTTTTCCGTGGTTTCACTGTGTGTATGTTCATCGTGTTCAAAGGACGGGGCTCGGAGCACTTCTTGGGATAGGATTTATTTAAAATATAGCGAGGTATGGATATACCTATATAAAGATATATATTTGACTAATACCATTCATCTTAAAGTGATCAAAATGCACTGCTTTAAAAATATTATATAAGATTAAGTTATACTTTAACTAAAAGTAAATATTTGTAAAAGTAATATTTACGTAACAATAATCGACGCTGAGGAAATGAAAATCTATATATCAAAAATTTAAATAGGCTGTTCCAGTAATAGTTTAGTTTAGACGATATACAACAGCTTGTGTATTATATTAGATTATGGATAATTAAATATATTTGTGAAACAACGTTTCCTTTCATTACTTTGTTGTTACAATATATTAGCTACAAGTTAATTTGTATGTTGTTAAAGTCTAAAAATTTATTCAAAATTAAGAATAAATGCTTAATTTTTTGAACGTCAAATAATTTACCACCTGGAGAAGATACTCAAGCGGGACATTTTTTCAAATTGGCCATTTACAATTTTACGATTATTTAGTGACAATAACACCTTTGAAATAGAAAATAACCTTTAACACACAATATACGTCACCCGCATATTGTAGAGTAGGCACTGAGTAGAGAGAACATAGTTTTGAGGTTTGTTCTAATCTCTTTCCTCTATGTTAGATATAACGTGTGCGGAATCTAGTATAGGAAAGTATTCCTGGATCCTAAAACTTTCAGCATACGATCCGTAAGTTCAATCTGGCTCGTCTTAACTGTGCAACGAGGTCGTACTAATGTATACTATGTTTATGTTATAGCGTAATTTTGAATTACTATGAACTGATTGTATTAATTAATATTTGAAACAAACGCCACAACTACACGTAGTGAACGGCTTGGAACGTTCTTTGGAAAAAAGCTAATAAAATCAAGTGTCTTAACACTAGGGTCCTTCTGGTATGTGCTGTGTGTCGATTTTTTTAATAAAAATCCATAAAATAACGTTTTAAGTAAGGAAATTATGATGTAATTTTAATTCCTACCTCATCGCAAGCATGACA
Organism: Dione juno; assembly: GCA_037127375.1. Lineage (NCBI taxonomy): Eukaryota > Metazoa > Arthropoda > Insecta > Lepidoptera > Nymphalidae > Dione > Dione juno. The sequence continues at coordinate 4,622,774 of JAXRJS010000048.1, forward strand.
CCTCGGGTTCAACCGTTCCCCATAGTGTCGTACGCAGTAAAGACGTCCATCCCAAGCGCAGTAAGCAAGCTCGACGAGAAGCTCGTCGCATTCCGAACACGTAAAGCATGCTGGATGAAATAATGCCTGTAAATAAGATAGAAAATTTAAAAATCAGTCAATCAATTTACGCCACGTAGCAATAGATGGCGCTGTATTAAATAAATAAATCAAATAAAAAGCCTTTTATTTCTTGTTACAATATAGGTTGAATATAGATTTATAGTTGAACAAAAAGAAAATGAAAAAAATAAAAAGTAAACAACAAAAAGGTTTGCATGCATTAATTAATTTGGTGCTTTATTCTTTTAGGTGTTTTATAATTATGGGTACAAGAACCCCTGTCAACGGAGGGTAAAGGCCTCCTCTAAAGATGACCATTTTTCTCTGTCTTCAGCTACTCGCATCCAGTGTGTGCCTGCTATTTTTATAACATCGTCTATCCAGCGCGTATTTGGCCTACCTCTTTTCCTCTGGCCTAATGGTCCTAGACATGACGTTGTCGTTTTGGTCCAGCGATTATCCTTGAGTCTGGCTACGTGTCCAGCCCATCGCCATTTTAGCTTCTTTGAGTAACTGAGTGCGTCAATAAGTTTAGTTTTCTGTCTTATGGCGGTATGGCGTATTTTTTGTATCTTCTTGATATTCAGGATGCTTCTCTCCATACTTCTTTGACTCGTTATGATCTTATTTTTTAGTTTACTTGTGAATTTCCACGTTTGACAAGCGTAAGTTAGTGATGGGAGCAGGCAGGTGTTCATGACTCTACTTTTCAAATTTATGGACATGTCGCTTTTTAGGATTTCTTTGAGGTTCCAAAATTTCTTCCAGGTGATGTTTACCCTTCTCTCTACTTCTAGTTCGTTGTTGCGTGGATTAAATGAGATTTGTTTCCCCAGGTAAATATAAGTATCAGCATACGATAACGGTCGATTTCTGAGATAAATAGGTATTTTGTGTGATTCGTTATGGCGATTGTTTTATCTAAATTGATTTCCAAGCCTTACGACTTTCTTCATATAAAGAGTTTATAATCTGTTGTAGTTGGGTTGTGCTTTCTGATAGCAGAACTATATCATCTGCAAATCTGAGATGCCTCAGGTAACGTCCGTTTATATTTATACCCGCTTTTTCCCAGTTTAGTTTGCCGATGACATATATACTCCAACACCGCTATGAAGATTATTGGAGAGATTGGATCTCCTTGCCTCACTCCTCTTTTTATTTGTATGGGTGGACCAGTGGTTTCCAACTACACTCTGCTGGTGTTTTTCTCGAAGATGTTTTTTAGGACTTGTATGTATTCCAAAGGTGATATTAAAGCTTCCCAGATAGATGAGTGGAGTAAAGTATCGAAAGCTTTTTGGTAGTCAATAAAAACTATATAGAGTGGTTTGTTGAACTCTAGGAATTTTTCTATAAGCATCTCTAGCGAGTGTATGTGATCGACTGTGGAGAAGCCTCGACGAAAGCCCGCCTGTTCATTGGGTTGAAATTTTTCTGTTGTTACTTTTAACCTTTTTTCTAGTAATGACGTGAATAAAATAGAAAATTTAAAAATCAGCACCATCTATTGTTAAATAATGAATATTATGCACTTTTATAGGAATTTAATTTACGCCACGTAGCAATAGATGGCGCTATATTAAGGATCATTTAATATTCATACCTCTTCACCGATCCTTGGTGCTTGTATAGCAATATTACCATTGCGGATAGTTTTATTGCATCCTATACAATCGATTGAAGAGCCATGATGTTGACATGCCAATCCTGCAAAATTTTGATAAGATTAGGATAACAATACCTACTTATTTATATAAATATCATTAAAATATGAATTCTAAGTTTAACACTGATAGATAGGCTATACATAAAAAATAATTACAACTACTCAACAATAGATGGCGCCACGTACCAATATCCAATGCAATCTCATTCCTAGCGGCGACGAAATCTTCAAATTGTTTGCGATAGGGCTCCTCGATGTTCCTGCAGTGTGCTAAAGATAAATCCTGTTTTGGCAACTGGGCAGCTAATGCGCGGATCCTCCACGCCCGCCATGCCGCCGAACCAGTGGCGCCGCCTACCGCGTTTGGTGCGCGCTCTGACAACGCAGACCAATAGAGTTCAGTCTGTAAAAACATCATTTTTTAAATTAATTAATAAATATTTAAAAATATTTTTTTCACGTCTAATTCTTGTTAATATGGGCGAAAACTGGAGACATCATTGCCTTGACACTTCATTATATTTGCCTGCTATGTGAGAAAAAGCTTGAATGTTATTTTTTACATAATTTAAAAGTTTTTTTTTTCTATTTAAAAATAAACATTATCAAAAAGGTAATTCAAAGTATTATCAATTTTTGTTTAGTTGATTTGTACATTCGAAATATTTTATTTAACAGATGTTTAAGTCAAAAATATATACTTATAAAAAAATTAGTCTATTTAGGAAACAAAGAAAATACTATAAGATTTTATAGCTGAGTAAGCACAAGGTCATTAGCATGTTTAATTTTAACACAGATAAAGTTCATCGTCAACAAAGCTATCGAGTCACAATAATGATAACTTTACACAAGTAATTAAATATCGACATGAGGCCATCACATCATGTACAAATTTTTGTGGCTTGTAAACTTTAGGTCAAATCATTTACAATATTTTATTAAAAATAAACTAATAGGTATAAATATTATCAATTTATTTTAAATAACAGGTTAACGTTCTTTTTTCTACATAGAAAGCACAGAGGGATCCCACCTGTTAAAAACAAAGGTACTTAGGTACTCTAAAATACGGTTAAGCGATATAAAATTTTATATATAATAATAATACCTGTTTAGCGGTAAGTCCAGGCGGACTGTTGTCATAGGAATGATGGGTGCGCGTCTCCCGTAGACCGAGGCGGTCCCGTACCGAGCCAAGTTCCTCGTGATACACTGAGTGCTGGAGACGGTCGCAGCCACACGACTTGCAGGTTTTCCTGTAGAGATTGGAAATTATTTGTTTAAAAGGTATTATTTATATGATTGTTTAATTACACATATATCCGGCTTTGATTTAGTGCAAGTAATATGACTTCACTAATTTACTAATCTATTATAAAACGTGGTAATTTTCAAGCTATTGTCATTTTTGTAGTCACTAGTTTGTAAAAAAAAAAATAATCGATAAATCGTCGATAATCTTTAAGTATTCTATGAGGTACTTCAATATTGATGCTTGTGACATCAATGTTTAGAAATAATTAGCTTTGTTGTTAACAAGCTGAATAGCGCATACCTGTGAAACAAAACAAATGCTTGTAAAATCAAATTACCACAACTATCGGTACAAGGTCTTATTTGCAGTAGTGTGGGATTTGGTTAATCGATTTCACTTATCGTTCTAAGTCCATTCCGATGGTTTATCGAGAAATTAGCAGCATCACATTTATACATCACTTGATACGCATCATAATATTCTATTTGCTATTTAGTTATTTTTTATTTAATTCTTAAAAATATCTGCCAAATAAGATATGAAAAGATCTGCCAAACATGACATACAAACTTTGGGAATTCAAATAAGTCATTTTATATAGTAATAAAAATTCTCGTTTACATTTCTTTTACATTACATTAAATAAGTAATTTAAGTAACATTAATAGTTTACGGTGGTACAATAAAAGAACTGAATTAGCATAAATCTAACAACATTAATTTAAATATTTGTTATTTAAGTACATTCTTTCATATTGGTATTAAAAGTGAAAGTAATTAAGATGTAATACAAAAAAAATGCACGCAATATACCTACCACAGACAATAAATTATAAAAAAATTTATAATGAAAAAAGCAAGCACATCAAAATTTTTTTCACCACTGTATGAGTTATGAAAAGAGGGCGGAAGACGTAATTTCAATTCACACATTTCTCGTTTTTAATTATATACATAATTTATTTTGCATATGTTTGTAGATTTAGAATAGGTAATAAATATGAAAAATTAACTTTAATATAGAAAGTTGACCAGACCCTGGATATACAATCAAGATGTCCTATGTGGGGACAGAATTGACGACATCCGTGTAAGTAGCGAGTATCTCCAAGATTAATAGATTATAGTTCAATATTAACAAAGATTTCACTTCTTTACTGATTATAGAATCTGTAAAATATATATATGATTGTTGTGAAATCGAGCCTAATTCTAGGTAATTATATATTTGCTCCAGGATAGGCATAGAGAACCTAGTGTTAAGACACTCCTTTTCACACATTTCGCCTGTTGAGTTGCTAAACTCAACGCCACGCTTTGTCTTTTAACCAGAGCGCGAAAATTCATAATCCGAGTGGGTATCGAACTTATAACCTTCATCTATAGTCGAACGCTGTGCCGCTGCGTTGTTTTTAATTTTTTAATTATTTTCTAAATAAATAAAATATGAACAATACCACTTGTTCTTTGTCTTATTTACAAAAAGATATTATTATTTTATTTTCTTATTTAAGCTTTTTTAGTTTATTTTCCTTGCAATTTCAGCTTTTTTTATGTTCAATTAGTCGATGACTCGTAGCCCCGCAAAGTACTATCGTATATTGAAATATTAACAATGCGCGACGACCGTCTGCCATGATTGAATGAACACTGATAAAGTGATTCTTTGTACTTGTATTGAGAGGCAAAAGGTGACATGTTAAAAATATAACAAGTATAACTGTTACATGGATATTCTTAGAAAATTGAATAAGTAGCTACTATAATATTAGCGTAATATTAGTGGGATTCGATTTCATTTGATTTCGTTTGCTATAGTAAATGAAGATCAGATGAAAACTGGAACGCATATTAAAATGGCATGTTATTTTTGTATTTTCTTAGTAATTAAAAAATATATATTAATTTATGTATTAATTTATAGGGTTATATATAATCCAAAAATAAATAAATAAATTTATAGTAGATAGCCAAGGTTTTATTTTAGCGGTTGTATGTGCGTAATTTTAATTCTTAACCAAACTAATGACAGCGGCCACTGGGTAATAAATTGCATGGATTTTTTTCACTTTGATGTAGAAAGGAAGTGGCACACAGGAAACTCAACAAGTAAACAATGATAATACTATATTTCATTAGTTTACATAGAACAATGTAATATTTTTATCATAATAACAGTGCTATAAACTATGGATGACAACGTATATTTAATTCAATATATATATTATGTACTTGAATAACAGAAACTATGCATTATAAAACTGCGTTATCTGTAATCTGTAAAAGTGCGTTATCTTTAAATATTAAAAAAAATTAAAATACCGCGTTAAATTCCGCTGCTTACTTAGAAATAGAAAACTATATCAATTTTAAATTTACATAATCTTAGACATGTCATTTATGTAGCCAGTGTTTGCTAATGTACTTGTAGCATTACGATAAGTGGCACCAAGGGAGGACTCGAGAAAATTGCAGAGGGGCAAAAATTGAAGGTTTGTAAGCATAATACCGTCCGTATATGTTCACATAATGCTTCTTTCGACATGACAGCCTTTGTGGGTTGCTGTATAATTTACATCTCTTTAGGATGTTGTTATTAACATGAAATAGCAAAAGCTTCAATATAATGTAGTATATAAATTCTTCCATGTAATTTTATATAATATTAAAAAGATTATGAGCCACACCATGAAGCTCTCCGAGCGCATGATCGGCCTCAGTCTCCGCCGAGAGCGTACAGTCTCTCAGTCTCAGTATGGATTTCAACCACGATCAGGCATTATGGACGCCATTTTTGCTCTCAGAACTTTGATGGACACTTACAGGGAAAAAAGGAAAGCTCTGCATGTTGCCTTTTTGGACCTGCAGAAGGTCTTTGACTGTGTGCCACGTCAGTGTATCTGGTGGGCATTGTGATCCAAAGGGATCCCCTTCACGATTACAGTAGGAGTTCACCAGGGCTCAGCTCTTAGTCCGTTCTAATTCAATGTAGTGCTGGATACTGTCTCGGCTCACTTCCAATGCCAGCCTCCGTGGCTGATGACGTATGCCGATGACATAGTACTCATCGATGAGAACCGACTGATACTAGAGCGTAAAGTGAACGCCTGGAAGGGTGCGCTTGAGAACGGTGGTCTTTAACTGAATGTGTCGAAGATCGAGTACATGGCTTGCGAAAACCCGGACTCCAGCACCATCCATATCGGGCCTGAGCCAGCCGTTGAGTCGGAGAAGTTCAGGTACCATGGATCCGTTATGCATGAGTCTGGAGGCATCAGCCACGACATCCATACCCGTATAAACGCTGCCTGGGCCAAATGGCGGGAGGTCACTGGTGTAGTCTGCGATAGCAGAATACCGCCCAAGCTCAAGGGACTCATATACAAGAGCATTATCCGACCAGTTCTTTTATACGGCAGCGAATGTTGGCCAACATTATCTCGGCACACTTAGGAGCTTCACGTCACGGAGATGAAGATTCTGAGATGGATGTGTGGTGTTATGCGGTCCGACCGCATACGCAACACATTCATTCGAGGTAGTCTTGGGGTGCGTGACGTAGCGGACAAGCTCTAAGAGCGTCGCCTGAGATGGTATGGCCATGTTATGCGCCGATCTGAGAACTATGTCGGAAGGAAGTGCCTTGACATGTCTGTCCCTGGAGTTAGACCACCCGGACGTCCAAGGAAGCAATGGCAGGACGTCGTGACGCAGGGCATGAGAGCCAATAGATTGTCCACTGAGGATGTTAAAGACCGTGCAAAGTGGAGAAAGCTTAGTCGGAATGTAAATCCTGGCCAACGAAGCCGAAACTAATGCCAAGAAGAAGAAGAATATCAAAAATAACTAGTTTGAATTTGCAAATTTCATACATTTTATTTGGTGGTACAGTACAAACAAACAGCATTACTTACCTATTTTCTGTATTAGAATTTAGCAAAACATATTGCAGAACATTTTGATTTTACAAAAGCAACAAAGATTTAATGTTTTAGAGCAATGAATATAGCACTCGTTTTAAAAATTAAACAAGCTCTGTTATTTATTGTAGCAATTTCCTGTTCACAATGATCTATGTTGTAGATTTCACTAAGGTGCAATTACGGCAGCTCTGTAAAAATATGATATTTATGAAATCCAATTTGTCAATGTGATGAGGTCATTTTTCAACTTCGTTTTTAAAATATTCATATAAGTAATTTTTCCACTCGCAGCTTTGCCTGTATGGAATATACAAATATCGTTTTTATTTTTATATGTAGGCAAAAGCACGTTAAAATCTGTTGAGTAGTTAGGGATTTTAAGAATACAAGGAAGCGACTTTGTTTCCAAATATATAATTTGTACATTGCCAATCATTGTCAATTGACAATGCAAATATGACAAAATTTAAAATTCTTATTACTACGTATATTTTTTACGTAAATGATCTTTTATATTTGAGTAATATTTTAAGCTTTTATATCTGTTTTTCTCAATAATATTCTGTTTTATCAAATTAAATAATAAGTATACATATACAATTTGACGTACTACATCACATATATTTACATACATGTATTTTAAATATAAATTTATCGTGAGAAAGTTTTTCTGTACAAATTATAATTTGTAGATAAGTACTCATATCAAGTTCCATATAAATGAAGTACTTTTGCATTGTTAATAACGTAAAAACGAACGAACTACTATATTTATCTATATCTGAATGGTTTAATGATTACCAACTAAGTCTAAGAATGAAGTGTCAAGAACAAAAATGTTTGATTGAAATTTAAAATTGATCATCTCCTGAGTTCTTTTGAAATTCAACTGACGTGTACGTGGGTAACTGATGTTAGGTGACTAGGTACTCTTCTCACATTGCATGTAATTGATTGCATTGGATTCAGTGCAGTTTATTAAATACTAAAAAAAATATAAATACAGATTTATGTTACAAATTTACGTTTCTATTGATCCCTAGCGGAGTAGCCAGATAGATATACTCGTAGATTATATTAATATTTTTTTCCACTGTTCGCGACATGCCCACATTACTAGAGCACGTTCTACATACCGAAGTGACAAGTTGCCATCCAAGTTATCATCAACATATCAACTAACAACATAACAGTGTAAATATATTATTTTATAGACACGTTTTCGTAGACATTTACTAGTCTTTATTTATGGCTTACCTGGCTTACGTCCGATCATAACGTCATGCTGACGAGATCAAATGAGTCACGTACTAAACCGTCTATACAAATGGTAGGTATAGCCAAGCATTCCTGGCGTAAATCACTCCAGAGTGTCAGATTTTGATTATATTTTATTAATTAGACGAAAGATATGTACATACTTGCTTCTGTATTTAGTATTTACGTTTATAAATCGCATGTTTAGTTGAATTCGGTTTAAATTATTGTGTTCTCTTTGAATTTCAATGTAAATTATGTTTGGTTTTTGTTTTAGGATAGAGTTTATATATATTATGTAATATATATGTATGTATATATATTTTAAATACATCTTGGATTACTTGGGTTTTATTTTTTTCAAAAGACACAGACATTCTTTTCTTATTTTACATTGTTAAGAGAAGCTAAAGAGTTAAAAAAAACCTACATACTACACATAGTCTACAAAATACCTTAACATCTACCTAAAAATCAAGTACTAGATGATAAGTTTGTAATATTAACATGTTTTATACAGGAACGTAATATATCAAAAGCATTTTGTAGTCATTTTAGAGAATTGTGAGCAAATATGATTATACTTAGGTATATGAAGACGCGTATCGTCGTAAGTATATTTGTGTTACAGTTCTGGGTTCGATTCCACTCGGGGGAATGAAGTATTTCATCCCACCGCTCTGGTAAAAAGAGAAAGCGCAGCGTTGAGTTCCGTCTCTTGAATGGCAATATCTCGAAAATTGAGCGGAAATTGGGAAACACTACAAACAAACAATGATACTACTAGCTACTAGCTAGCCAAATGGAAGGTACACCTTCTGGTGGATTATTGTATCTTTGGGAGTCCCAAATGCTTACAGATATCGGTATACATATAATTTAAAATAAGTTATATTCATATTATGAAAAACGATGCACTACACACAAAAAGTCTTGTATTCAGGCGTAAAGACAACAACAACAGAGTGTCTTAACAGTAGTTTTTCTCTGTCTACCTATCTGTAAAAAAAAGACTAACTTACAAGATTCTTACTTGCCAGGTTTAATTGTATTGACTTTTTTATTAGAACTTAAGACAAATTTTTATTCACCCCTCTTAACAATGGCTTCCTTTTACGATTATGCCCTTGCACTTATAAGACTTTCGTATATAGAACATAGCGTTAAGCCACAATTAATGAATATTTAAAAGATATATTATACTGCTTTGAAAATTTTAAAATTCTATATTAAGTTTATAAACATGAATTGATTTATTTAACTAAACTAAACCTCGGAAGAGACATGACACATATTTTACACGTTTAAAGTGTAATTTACATATTATTTAAAGTATGATTTGCCTAGTTAGTTACATTTTATTACATAATCATACTTTCTCGCATATCAATAGTACTCAAGGCAGGGAAGACCTACTTGATTAGTTTACTCTGTTTCCCGCTGGAATTTGAGCCAACGCGTGTTTATTGGCGGAATTCTACTCCGCACTGTATCTTGTCACGGCGGGGAGATAAAAACAAATTAATGTCAGAGTGGTAATAGAACCCACAGCATCGGGTTTACAAACAGATCGGACCCATTGCATTGCGCCACAATAGTCTAGATTTAGTTACTACTACTATAATACCTTTATAAAAATCACAAGCGTCACATATTTGGGGTACCGTCCAAGTTGAAAGAAATTTAAAAGGCCAAAATTATTACTTATTTTACGGTGGTAAAGCATTTTATGAATGTAAAAGATGAGTGTATAGAAAACATACTATTAAATTTATGATATACAACATCACATTGAACAGATATTATGTACGTACTATTTCGGTAAAGATTACGCAACAATATTAAACGGAAACTAGTAGGTATAGAAGACTTTTCGAATAGTAAAATCTTCAATAAGAATTCATTCATAAAATTGGTGCAAATTTGTAAACATATCAATTCGCAATAAAGTGATGTTAGTAACGTAATCGTAAATCGATACGACACAATACCTAAAATCGATTGTTTGATCTTTTATAAGAATCGATTATTATCTTTTATAAGAAATATTTTAATTCTCTTTTATTGCAATCCTTAATTTTAACGTTAGTTAGTTTAAGTTAAAAGTAACTATTTCAATATATTAATATGGAAAAGCGTCATTTTAATTTTTTTTATATAGAATCTCTATGGCTATGCGAAATTTGATAAATAATTGTATATTATGTCGTTTTTACATACATATGTTACTTCTATTGTATTAATTCAGTAGTATTTATTATAATTTTATTTTATATTGCGCTTATAAAATAACTCATTATTGCAACATAGTATATTTTGTTAGGATATGATTAGTTTAATTTATTCATTTTTTTTCTCATTATTTTATTTTGGAAAACTGATTCTAAGTAAATTGTCCATGTATAATTAAAATTATTCCATTGTATATTAGGACCTACTACTTAAGAAATAAATGGAAGTAGCATAAAGATTTTGCAAAGGTTATTCCGTTAACTGGATATATAAATCAAAGCACGTAGTTTGCACAACAAGAATACAATGGTATCATCTAATAAGCTAAAGTGCGGCGCTCCCTATTCTCACGTTAACCACCCTGTCACGTAAACTCTATGAAATACCTTTACAAGTTTATAGATTTCTATTTTTCTCAATGTTGTTTCTCAACCCTAGTGCTTGCAAAAGGGCTTTTTTAAAGGCGTAAACGTTTTTTGTCTTTCTATTGTTCTAGAGATCATCTTTCTAAGTATCTGAAGTCTTCAGAAATATTTAAATTTCGATAGTTTGCCATGAGATTAACGACATAAGAAATAGATTATAAAATGTATTTAATTTATGAACACATACACATATTGTGTTTGTAGTAAATTCTATATTTAAATTAATCTGGACAAGATGAGTCAGATTTTAAATAGTATAAGTACCTACACAAATATCTTAAAGAAATTAATTCCTTGAGATCGAGTAAAAAGTTAAAGCTGCAAGTATCTACTGTACATAAAGTTCTCAATGTCGAACGATATCGCAAATGGACTTCTAAAGTAGTTCATCTTAACGATCGTCATTAGATTTACACTTTTAATTAAAACACTTGGGTATTCGAAAGCGATTGATTGTAAGAAAACTATAAAAGCTTTTTCTTGAAATGAAGATGAACTTTCTTATAAGTTTCCTGCAACTATAAATTTATTTTATTACATTTTAGCGATCTTAGTATAATATGAATTATAAACTACAAAAATGATGCGTGCATTTTAATATGCAATAAAAATTCGTCTAACAAAAAGCAACGACAGATGGAGAAGAAGGTTATAATAAACCTTATAATAAATAATAAATATTAAAAATAAATAACTATATTATTTATTATATATATTTCATCAATAAATATAATATATCGCCTTAATTGTTAAGGGGGAGCAACACGGATTAATTACTCGATATCTTTGTTAACCTTTTAAAGATGGACGAAACATTAACCGTTTCTCATTGACGTTTTTATGTAAACGTTACCGCGATAAAATATTAATGTCGCGAAATTTTAGCATTCATAAAATACGATTGTAAAATATTAATTTACACTGACCTCACAATAATAAAGAATTCAAATTAAATTATATATAACACTTTAAATTACGATATGCGAAATTCTCATAAAATATGAAGAGGTCATAAAATTTAAGTATTTAATATAAGCCCACCTACGTTTTGTTACATTTCTGCTTACTTTACCTTCATAGTCGTACAACAAAAAATATAACTAGTCATTTTAAATATTTTTAGGCATTATTCTTAAAATAATATTATTAGATATTTAATAAAAAAGAGCTAAAGACTAAGCGAAAGAATTACTGCAATATTAGATTCCTTTCCTTTGTTCATATATTATAGTAAAAACGTACTTCATATATTATAGTAAAAACGTACTTCATATATTATAGTAAAAACGTACTTCATATATTATACTAAAAACGTACGTAAAGCAAAGTACAGTATATTTGAGTACCTTTACAATATATGATGGCTGATTAAGTTAAATGAAAAGAAACGACCTGTTTTTTTTCCAAGAAAAATCTATATACAGCCTTGTTGTACTAAAAACATAATAAAAAAAGCACTTACATTACAAAATCTATATAATCTGTAAAATAACATGATTCATAATTCCCATAGCATAATAGCTGCAATTGGTATGCGGCTGCGACGGCACCATCACCGAGTTCATCGACTCATGTACGTGCTTACTGATCATTTCTCTTAATCCTCGTCAACAAATCCTACACAATTTAGCATATAAGAGAAAGAAATAACATAGAAATTGAATATTTAACTAAATATAATAAAGATCAAAATAGCATATTTGTAATCTTACAGCGAGCCAAGTGCCCTGTGTAATCTGCAGAGAGTGTAATTGATTGGATTAATTTGCATTACAAGCTGTTCGGGCACAATATTTATGAATAGCATCGTGATTAAAATCCGCATTTATATGGTAAGTAAACTGCATAGCGTACAGTGTTAGATTATTCTGAGATACAGGTGTGGTGATACCGCACCTATTACGGTACGGGTAGATATAACATACGGGTGTAACGTCACCTCTATAATTTTTTTATATTAGTTCATGTAAAAAACCTCATGTATATATTTGATAGACAAATGTATATATGTGACAAATACGTGACGGAAACGAAACATATACCTATAATATACCAAAAAATTGCCAAAACATTTGAAGATATATGACGTAGTAAATATTTCCTTAAGATTCTATACGTCTGGACAAACAGACATAAAAACAAATCACCATATTACAGAAATAAATGAGAGAAAATTTTGGCATCAGCAGATTTATTTAACAGTTTTAATAAACATTTTCCTAGTTGCTAGTTGTAATAAATTTTGGCGTTGAACATGTAACTGCATATATACAACTCGACACATAAAACTCATCGCTATATATCGATTTCCATTCACTCATGATGCAAAGAGTCTTAAGTATATTGACTTAATATTAGCATTGCACGATTTGTATAGATGCATCGTTCACTTGTCCCACATACTAGTCACACATGACAAATCCTATGATCCGGCCCGCAGGTTTGCTTTGTTCTCATTGCGCTCGGCCTCGCGACATTGTCATAAAATATATTTAAGACTTAGTTAATATTAGTAGTTCAAGGTAATAGTAAAATTTCATGTTTTGTTTTATATTTTATAGTTTTACGCCACATTAGTCTCACAAAGTAAATAAGGAATAAGCTTGGTAGAAGACTAAGCTGTCTTGTTCCAACCTCATTATTCATAGTTTATTTATGACAGTATTAGTTATATTTGACGTATGAAAATTTTAACGTAACGGGACTAAAACTTGCATCTTTTGGACTAATACTTTAAAAAATGTATGAAGAAACTATATTTTTAACTACGTTTACCCTAAAAATACAACTTAAAAATCGTAAGCTGTTAAATATATTAAAAGATTTTTACAAACAAGAAGAAGCTGGCCTATGTATGTAAAAACCAATCTACAGAGTGCATGGAAATGACGTGTAACGAACGTTTGTTTGAAAAAAACCAATAGGATAGTGCTTTCAGGACGATTGGTAGCTACTGCTACTATTGGTAAAGGAAAATTGTAGGAAGTCGAACCGAAATGTCTGTTGTTGACTCTCGAATGTTTTATGTGCCTATACATATTTACAATCTACAAGAATCAGACAGCACTTGTCATTAAAGTAAAATATTGTATAACGTTTCTATTATTATTATTTCTTTATGTGTATTATTTATTTATGTATGTATATGTATGTATGTGTATATAATATATGTAGATATATATGTATTTGTGTGTATGTATGTGTATATGGATATAGGGACCTATGAATTTATAAATGAATATTAATTGTACATATGTATTGCACATTTTTGTCGCCCCGCTATTTTTATAACCTTCACCCACTTCCACAGCTTGGCCGGAAGAAATCTCTTTTAGATATAAGTCCACCTTTGCAAATTTTATTACTGTATTTGTTTTTGTAGTTGTAATAAAGTATATGTTATCTAAAGATTTTCAAATTGATCTCTTTTCAATATTAATCAATAGATTAAAACTTATTAAACTTTCTTAATTATCAATAGTGAATAATTTTGAATGTATTGAGTGGTTAAAAAATAATTTTGATAACTAAGTATTGAAATTCCATGACTTTTCAATAACAAATAAATTTTCCGTATCTATATTATATTCGTTATAATAAATTCCTACTTACTTATTCATTTATTTAACTTAAATCTAAGCTTAAAAACATTTTTTTTAAATATATGAGTGAAAATCTTATTAATTTTATTTATATCCATAAATGCCACGACAACCTCCTACCCTTTCTAGCTATTGTCATGGATAACAAAAGCTTCACGGACCATTTCAAAGTTGGTAAATATATAAATACCGCAACTGCTATTCCTAGTCATACTTGCGTCAATCTTTAAAAGCTAAATTATTTCAAGAACAAGATTTATCCCGCTATCACTTAGAACGACAGCAATATATTTATTTACATCAACAAGTAATACCTACTTGCATATTTTCACCAGCATTGGGGAGGGTGACCATATTTTAGTATTTACTAAGAATTTACATTAAACATTTTACGAGATAGTTTTGTGAAATATCTTTCTACTTTAAATTTACTAATTTCAATGTAATGGTTGGATAAGTTTTAATATACCGTAGGCCGTAGGGTGGCCTCCGATGTGGTAGACTGTGACGGTCACCCCACAAAAAATATATTTTTTTAATTAATGCTCCATGAAATACACACTGTTAAAAGCATAGGCTGCGTTATACTAAATTGAATTGAATTTATTCATTATTGTTCATTAATGAATAAATTCAGTTCAATTTTATTGCCTAAGTGAAGTAAAAAAAATATTGATGTACGATTGTAGCCTTTTGACTCACTCTTGAAACTTAGAAATGGAAAATATAAACGTATATGTAAGTTATAAAATATTTTATAACTTGACAAGTCAATTGGCTTATACCCAATGATAGCACAAAAAGTTTCTGTCGCACATTCAGCAATAAAAAAAATATAAATATTGAAGATTTATATTCGTGCGAACAAAACTGTGCATTGCAGTAAATAGCGATTGTAAATTAAGAATAGATTTATGAGTGTTTGCTTTGGCCTGAGATTATTCGATCAGCTGTATATGTATATATATATGCTGTATATGTGTGTATGCTTTGGCGATGCGCGTATCCGGTTTTACATTCAGACGTAATTTGGCCATTTTTGGAATGAGAAGTCTTCACACGTGACTTTTAGATTTCTATGTGAAATCTAGCTGACAATGTTATAGTTATATGTAATATGAAAATGAAGGTTATCTTCATATTTGGACAAAACCATGTGGAATGTCAAGTGGTTTCAGTTCACGGATTCATAGCGAAAAGCCTCGACCAATATCTGAAGACGTTATCGATCAGCTGTTGAGTCAAGAATCAGATGCAGAAGGCAGTATTACTAGAGACGGTGCGTGTTTAGTGGTCTTCGTAATCGTAGCCACCGATGGCCTGGATCCTTGTCTCACCGTCAGCAGAGTATTTTTATATTTTAAATATAATAATTTGTCTTAATTTATATTTAAAAATGTAATATAATCCTTGTAAAACCTAAAAGCATGTAATCAGTGACTATGTCATCTATTTTAAATAATATTAAGATAGTGCTTCTTAATCGTGTTTAATGTAAAATAAATATTTTAAGTAATCTGATGTGACGTCATGATTGTGGATTTAAATCCTACAAGGGATTTTTTAATGTACCACTCCTTATACCGCTTATACTGTATCAGCAGAGAGAACATAGTGCCATGATACTCCGTTCTTCATTTTATTTTGAGTTCAACGCCGCTGTCTTACTAGAATGAAGAAATGAAAATACATAATTTATTCCTGCGAGTGAAATCGAACCGTCACAATGACAATGACCTCAGAAGGATTGTTGATATTCATAATACGCTCGATGCTCGAAATGCCATAACTAAAGATCAGATCAGATATTTATAATAATTTAAAGTCTACGTGGTCTTCAAATATTTGGCATATAGTGTCTTTATAACGAGCTGAAAGTAGAGTTCGGAGTAATAGTTTACTCCGAACTCTACTTTCAGCTCTCACCACTAAGACGTCTATATCTACTTTACCTACAAACCTAGAAGCATTGAAAAGAGGTGATTTATAAATGGCCGTATATCAATATATAAAGTAATATCTGCTTTTATTTTTATTAATATGTATCTGTACTAATATTATAAATCTAAATATTTGTGTTTTAATTAATTAATAATAATTCATTGTTTTGTTGTAAGTAACCCATTGTACCTACCAACCTGCGGTCAAAGCGACTTACAATGTGCCATACATAACTCTTTAATTATTTCCATTCGACCACGAGGGCGGAGCCGTATGTAAAAAGTAGTTCAATATAAAATAATTTGTTCGTCAACAGTTTGAATATAAAATGAGCAATCTTTTATAATAAATTTACTGTGAAACAATTGTTATGAAATAGCTGTCTACAATTGAATTTATACCGAAAAATTTATTGTTTATTTTTAATCAAGGTTGTCATGATGCTAAATAATTATGACAGCTGAAGCTAAAGCTGATTGGGGAATTGAAAAGGTATGAAAAATAGCATAATTTATATATTGTACATAATAATATATAATTTATGACAAATAAACAGAATGAATGATAAAATTAAAACTTTACGTCACGTTAATTATAGCCGGCCCTACGCAGAACACTACGAAGACGTATGTATTTATGGTATATATTTGTTATATATATAATGATAATTATTAACAAATAAGTTAGTTCACACCCGCAAGACTCTTTCTTCCCTTTTATTTCCTATGTCCCAAGGTTGTCTGGAACAGATTGCTGTATTAGCGATAAGGTCGTCTCTTGTACATTTTATTTAATTAATTGTTTTTGATTGTCATATTTTCTATTTCTATATAGTCGTATTAAATAAAGAATGTTATTATTATATAGGTACTATAGATGAGTTATTTTTATAATGATACGTACGTAGATATTATTTTAGTATCGTAATTTCCTAAGCTTCGATATTTTTGTATATGAAAAAAATAATATAATTTCCACTATCTGGACAAGCAAAATAAATGTAATAATTCCAATGATAAAAACCACTATTATTATTAATGTGCAGTCATATTTTATTTACAAATATGTAGATCACTTCCACCCACACGACCAATACAGTGTACTCATTCAGTCAGACATTATGTGTCGCATTCTTAAAAATAACACTGTTTACATCCAGTTAGTCGAACTGACAGATAGACAGAGTGGATATAGAGCGTTCGTATCGACTGAAATAGAAATACATTACTGTTATGACAATAAAATATAAAAGTGAAGTTAATAATAACTAAGTCATTGTATGTTGCTATTTTTTATCTAAATAATATATTAAATATAAAAAAGTGGTAATATCTTCGTGAACTGTTCCTTATTACTAACTTACTGTTAATATATTGGGCATATATTGTAAATATTAATTATTTTGTTATAAGTAAAGACAATATTTTAATTTTTTTTAACATGCATTCTTCTACTGTGTCAGCTTATCTCTCCGCTACCACATTATCGTTTCCTACGACTTAGGTGAGGTATGATTTTTGGACGACACCAAGAAAACTAAAATATGTTTAGTAAAAATATTTTAACGAGTATATTTTAAATACATAGGTATATTGTCCAGTTTAGATGTACCTTTACTAACAGGCTTTGATCGATGTAAGTAGTATTTATTTTTAATTAAGCGAATAGAATATTTTTTATAAAAAAAATAAATCATAATAAATTGTCATATAGTTGTATTAGAACTAATTTTACTAATAGCGTACGCAATGTTTGAATATTAAGCAAAGAGTCATGGGGAACGTTTCATTCTACATTCTTGAATAGTACCTACTTATCTAGAATTATTGTGTTTCTAAATAATAATGTGTTTTACCATATCATTGAATGGCGCATGTTTGCTAAACATTTTGGCCAAGGTCCAAACATGTGGTACAACTGTATATGCCCCTATATACTTTATATGTAATTGCTTCCTTGGTTCATATCTCATACTGATACTTGTGTACATTACACATGCTGAACAAAAATCATCATATAGCTTGTTTTAATCGATATATATTCGATTTTCCATCTTTACCTCACTAGTGTGTTGTCTAATTGCCAGTTTAGATAAAATTGTACCTACTAGGTTCAATAACCTTAAGGCTTTATTAGATAATTTCTTATCTTGTTTGTTTTTTTTTAAAAACCTCTTAGTTAATGAATTATCTGTATTTAAATATGGACAGATTATTTCCATACAAAATAAGGACCCATTATAGAATTTTCACCTAAGAATAACTCAATCAAAAAAAAAAATTGCACATAAAAACTTGTTATATTACTCATCAGATGATATTAAAATTAATGTTGGATACGAAAGTATTTGTTTATTTATATTAATCGTACCGTTAATAGTCTAGACATCGCGTTTAACATGTTACGGAAGCTGTTAAGTGAATCGTGTTTATATGAAAAAGTGAACAGTTTGGCGAGATTTGATAGCATAAAATAATTTTAATGTAAATAAATATCAGAAAGTAGATTTATGACAGACTGATCCTTTATAATGATATGTAACATTCTTAAATAAATATCCTCACGCTTATTTCCTTAAATGGCAGAGGGTAGAGAAAATCTAGTGTTAAACACTCCGTTCTCTAGCTTCCGCCAAATTTTGGAGATATTACGTGTTGAGTGGCGAAATTCAACACCACGCTTTGTCTTCTTAAGCAAGCAAGGAAATTAAATACTTCATTACCCACAAGTGGGAATCAAATTCACAACCGACACGTTTAAAGAACGACTCACATTCGACGGTTTTTTTTGTTTTGGTTAGAGAAAATGCGAACTTGAACTCCACAATCAAACACGTTTTTTAATGAATTTTTTTTGAAACACGTTTTTAAATGAATCGAATTAAAGTTAAGAACAGTGTGTCTCACTACAACGTTATATCTACATATGTCGACCTCGGATGCGAAAAAATCGTAGAGATAAAAAGATAAACAAACAATAACATTTTATATGAATTGCTACACAAATTCACATTTATTTAGACTACACTATCAATTTTAAAAGTTTAATTTAGATACGGAAATGGGGAAGGTATTTCACTCAGACGAATATACAACATATAATTTATGTAACGTCCGCATTGACAGACTTACAGTTATTTTTATATTTCTAAACGTAGCATATAAACTAATTTTAGAATAGATTTGATGTTCTAATTTTTAAATGTCACATTCATGTATACCTGTATTAAAATGTACCTAAATCATAAAAAAAAATATTTTTACATACATATATTATTTATATTCGCCCCTTTAGAAACATTAAAGTTTTTAAACGTTTCTAAATAAATATACTTTAAAGAAAGTTAAAATAAATAGCATAAAAACATATTGAAACTTTGTACAAATATCACCACGTAGATTTTAACAAGAACAACAAATTCTAAAAAGCGTAAAAGGTGACAGGCGCCAAGTCATCAGAAGGATCATTTTGGTTAATTTAAATGTTTCGTTTTCTAATTATATTTCTTTCTTAAGTTTTAGCCAACAAGTTTTTTATATATAGGGATTTATATTGCAAATATTTATTTGATACCTTACACATGATTATTGCTAAATAAATGGACAAAATGTTGCAACGTAATATCAAATTATCGACCCAGAATATGCATTACTATTTGCGAGTCACAAATGCAATGATAGTGTTAATATTTATTATTCAAACATTTGGCTAGTTGTAATCTGATGCATATAATATAGAAATTAAATAATCAAATAAAATGAATATCTTCACGCTGTATCACGAGTATAACAGGGTAGGCACAAGGTAGAGAACCTTGTGTCAAGATACTCCGTTTACCGCTTTCCGCCTAGTGCCATTGCGTTTTGGCGGAAACTACGACACATTTTGTCATACCCCCCCAGTGGGCCTCGAACCAGCAACCGCCGCATTTACATATACATATAGTATGCATCATGGTATAATATACTAATGTAACGGTTGTCATATAAAACATTTGTTGATCTTTTATCTTTTATTATCAGATCCTCCAGAAACTAACTGCAGATCCCAAATATGCTTGCAATTTTAGCACTGCTTAAATTTTTTGGAATATTTTACACATTTTAATCTACGAAATGGATCTATGAAATGAATTTTATATTTTTTATTTATTGTAGTTCCTCTAATATAATAAGAAACATTACATGATATATAATAACCCCTTTAATCTCTCAATGTGTATCATTACTACATCCGGCTTGGAGATACATTACATTCGTATTTTCGGAACGTTCAAAACAATGTAAAAAATTTATAGTATGGGAAAAAATACGAATAATTTACTCATTCACAAGAATTTTTGTTACGCTCCATAAACTGAAATAAACTTTTCAAATTACCATTTTAAGCGAGTAGCAACCACATCATTCCCATCATACTGGGTACATCCTTCTTTCTACACTTTATGCTTATTCTAAAGAAATTGCGTGCCATTATGCAGAACACATCGTTGAGTTTTGCTTGTCAAGATAAAAAAATAAAAAATTTCTATACCGAAAATCGAACCCCAGTTCATTCGTCGAATTCTAAATGCTATCATAGCAAAACATCTCGCTATAAATATTATTTATATACTTTTAGACCGATGTTATTCCAACATTGCCCTTCAGAAACCATATTTGTAAATAGCGTGTTTGTTAGTAAAAAAATGTAAGCATTGAATGAAGCTGTTAAATGTTGTTTGGTAAACAATTCATTCTTTCAATGCAATTTCGGCTATTGTCGGACATTACTGACATATCAATGAAACATTTTGTATCTTAACTAAAATTCATAAACTAAGTCTACTAAGGTTCTTTTAGTAAATTAAATTCTAGACACTGTGTTGAATGGTGGAACCCAAGGCGATTTATCCGGCTAGAGCGAATAATTAACACTGGGCAACCTCTGCCTACCCTGGTATATCCAAGATATAGCTTGAAACTAAGATATGCAAAAGCTTTATATTCAAAGAATATTTTCATAATAAAAAAATATATGGGAAGCAAGCCCGCAATCTGTTTGGAACTTAATAAAATCCCTATACTATAAAAATATGAACGCGAATATTAAACAAGTAATTTGTATAAAATTATAAATATTATTAGTAAATTATCACATATTGAGGCAGAATTTAAAAAAAAAACAGGGTATTACTCAGTATATAATTATATTTTCTTGGCAAAGAGGACTCGATTGACACACGAAGGTCGACTAGACTTCCATAACAAACTGACGCGGTAATGAAGCCAGCGCATGTCCATCAAAAGATCAAAAGCGATAATTTAAGTCCAGCTTTAAATATTAAATTTATTTTGTATATGTTTTAAATTTAAGAAATTAAAAACGATTAGTTTAATTTATAAAAATTTTACCCTTTTAATATTTTATAAAAATTTAATAAAAATTTTTACCTTTATATGTGTTTAATTAGCCGCATTATTTCAAGACATTGTATTTTATGACAAAATATTTTTTCCAAAACGTGTTTTAGTTGAACAATGTAATATAGTAATTTGAACAATGATTAATTTACACATTTTTCATCTATATGCCTTTATAGCAAAGGCAGATATAACCTTTACATGGCGACGCAATATGCAACGGTTGTAAATTCGATATTATTTCCTCGCTCTAACAAGAAAATGCCTGAAATGTACTGGCATTAGGCCTATATGTCTTTCTGCCTGTGTGGTGTGGTGATAAACCGTAAAGTTAAGAAGGAAATAAAAATATTAATTTTTCTGTGACGGTACTAATACAGATAAGCTTTTCACGAAACAAGAGACTAAAGTAGGAATTTGAACCCATAACCACCTGACCCATTAAGATACGCCTATGTAATTTAAAACAATAATAATGTTTAACGAAAAAAATTAAATTTCCATCAACATCCATCCTTGCTTTCGACCTTTGGCACAATCTAATGGAACGCGCATAGCCAAGCCCACCACGCCATTTACTTTGCATCTGTTTCAAAGCTATTAGCGTTTCTTTACGGTTTCCAATGTCTGCAAATTTACATTACAATTGCACTTTACTATAAGTATTTAAATTTTTACGTTGTCATGAGTTTATTTCATATAATTTTAAAAATACGTACAAGAAACCAAATTTGTTTCTAGAAAAATCGACAGTGACCAATTAAAAATGTTAATTAGTTACGTTTTATACAGTTAAAAAATTTCCTTTCGAAATTTTATTATAATTTATACTGAAAATGATTATTATAATTGTTTCAATATATACTAATTTAAATTTATTATACAAGCCAGTTAAGTCAAATATAATATATACATATATGCTTTCGGTATCATATACCAGCACTAAGAGATTATAAGTTCCAAATTCTTATGGAAACGGGATTATAATTAGTGACAGTTGTCGCAAACGAAGTCGCGCGCTGCAGCTTGCTTCAAATAAAACACCAAACTATAAAAATGAGTTTCTTAGAAAAGTTTTTAACTTCAAAGATGTTTAAAAATAAAATCCATTGTGTTAGTTTCAGTAATTCACGATATAACGACTTTGACATAAAAAATAAAAATATTTTTCATCTGTACAATGCAAACTGTCTATTCCTTGGGACTTCCTTGACTTTAGATCGCTTAGAAAGCGGGCATATGAAAATAAATATTTACAAATACATTGGTATTCTGAAATGTAAATATAAACTTTTCCACTACTCTTTCTAATTTTTTGATTGTTATTCATCAAAGCGTCACTTCAACAAATATTAAAATAATAATCCTATTGTTGAAGATTTTAAGTAATTATTATCTATTAAAATACACCTAACTTATACCTTCAAGATATTTTAAAAGTTGTTATATATTTTTTTTTATTTTTCAGTTTCTCGCATAGAATTGTAAATAAACAAAGATAACCTACCAAAAGATACTCGATTTCACCTCTCTACACTCGATTTCGAGATCTTGCGCGTCAAGTGGCAGAACTATGGAAATAATTCATATATCATTCTCCAAATTCGGATCGAACTCACAAACAACTTATGTACTAATGGACGGACATCTCATAAAAGTACCTACGTACTCCATTTAACGAGTTAATTATATTAACACATTAATATTCCGAAATTTAATAATAATCAGATGGTCTTTAAGATATGGGACCTATGTTAGCTGTAGTAATTAAAACTATGTTAGGTTTAAATACTAGAACGTTGACTATTTCAATTTTAATAATTTCATCACAATGTGTATAACTGTTAATAGTCTTAGCATTAATTTTTCTCGAATAATAAATATTTAGCGAAATATTCCACGCAGATGATTTTAGGGCAACGTAAACTTTATATCTATGAAACATCTTTAATAATACACAGTAAAACTTTATTTCTAATAAAAAAGCAATTTGCATTCTTGATTTATAAACGTATTCGAGTAATCACCAGTCTCATTACGCGCAATGTGTTGAGTTTTATGTTTCTCAATTATTTCCCAGTCACTGCTTGTGGGTGTTCTTCATTGTTTCCAGCGTAAGAAAAACATGTGTTTTACACCATAATGATAAAAAAATTTAATATCAATGTATTTTAATTTCATTTAGATGTTAAATATTTATATTTGGTTTAAAATTAATTACTAATTATAAAAAAAAATATAAGAATGTTTCTAGTAAAATCTGTATTTTATTAGGTAAGAAAGCGTAGCGCGTTGTCTAATTACGTTAGAAATTTAACAAAAGGATCTCTTTCAGCTTGACCTCCAAGGCCCTCTAAGACTCACCCTTCACTTCGTTGCGTGGCCGATCGCAGCGACGCTTTTTGTCTTCCCAGAGCGGTCAAAATGAAAATAATTTAACCCAGGAATGAATCGAACCCACTACGTTTTTATAACCAGACACTCCACAGACAATCCAGACACTACACATAATCCAGTAAAAACATTTAACTCTTTAGTATATGTTACTTTATCACTTACAAACGAAGCCAGGAATAATGCCAGGCAGAAGAAGACTTTATCACTTAATTGCGCTTGGAGCAATCGCACCTATATCAAACAGCATGCCTATTTAAATGATATATATATATATATATATATATATATATATATATATATATATATATATATATATATATATATATATATATATATATATATATATATATATATATATATATATATATATATATATATATATATATATATATATATGATATTTGATAATTACATACTAATAACTCACACAAGACTATCAAATCGATGTCATAAATAAAAATAAAAGTAAAACTAGAAAATGAACTAGAAAAAATTGTATGCGTAAAAAAGACGTATGGAAAATTTATCGGCGTTACCAAGTAATATAAACAATACTGTGTACTGGTTTCCTCAATCCGAACGGAATGGGCGATGATGGCGAAACTAAATGTTTTTGCGGGCATTAAACTTGGCGCGGCAGGTCGTTACTTCATTGATACAAATTAATGAGATATTAAAGATTTTTTCTGTCGTAGATGAAAGCTAAACTATTAGTGTAACAAAATGTAGATACGGTAAAAAAAAATCTATTCCGCACTTTGATTAATACTAATAACTTATCTATCTATATATTACTTATACAATAAAACAGTAAAAAGTGAATGTTTAAATAAAACTTTCTTATTGTATAGCTATCAGGTCCGGGAAGGACGTAGACGCATAATTGATGTTAAATGTTAGAACACTCGATATAGAAACATAATAGACAAGCTTATCAAAAATTCGTCATTGTGATGACCATTTACTACTGACACATAAAAATCAAAGGTTAGATTCATCTCAAGTTACTAACTAGTTCCTTATAGAGTTGCAAGATGCGGACGAAATACTGTGAATAGGTAATTCTTTGCACTTTGCATCGCAAGATGTGCTCTTGAGATCGATAATATCTCTATTTAAAACTTAATTGCAAATATAAGTTTATTAGGCAGAGGTAACAGAATCAAATATATATAAATAAATACACCAAGAATGTCAAATTAAATATTGATGTAATAGAATATTTATTTATTAATTTAAAGCGATTGAGATATATATTTAGCATTGAACAAATTTATAATTGATAATTGTTTTTAAGTAATATTTGCTTTTCAAAATAAA
Organism: Dione juno; assembly: GCA_037127375.1. Classification (NCBI taxonomy): domain Eukaryota; kingdom Metazoa; phylum Arthropoda; class Insecta; order Lepidoptera; family Nymphalidae; genus Dione; species Dione juno. Next base: position 4,648,302 of record JAXRJS010000048.1, read on the forward strand.
GCAAGTTAAGCCTTTTTTTAAGATTATCTACATATTTCTTTGAAAATACATATAGCTTATTTTTGTGACTTACCTAATAACCATTTCCAAGACATCTTCTCTTTCAAACACTTTGCAGTACAAATGTAATATCTTCAAACAGCTGTACCGAAGTCCAGTCCAGGTCAATTCTGCTGATTTCAAGGCCTCATCCCAAGGGCAGTTATCGTGTCTCGACAGGCAGAGCATGCCGTCGTATGTTTCCGTCGGAGGCATTTAATCTTTGGTATAGTTATTTTTTATGAACTTTGGTTTTTAATCAGTCTTAGTTTTATCGGTGATTCATGAAGAAATACCGGTTCTGACTAATTATTAAAATTGAAAATTTTTGCCATATCTATTTGTGGATCTAATATTTATAATTAAATTTGAATATTTGCATAGACTTTCTATTTATATAGTTACGTGGAATTTAAAATTGATCATAATCATTTTGTTGGTATGTATTTTTATAGTTTCTTATATGTCTATTATCAGTTAGTTCTATTTTAAATGAAATGGTGTACTCATTACTTACCTCACAAAAAATATCAAAAAACATTTGAAAGATAAGAATTTCGTACAAATACACGTACTCGTATCAAAATTTCAGCTTTATTTACTTTGAGTCGAGATAATGTCTATATACGGTAAAAACACAAGCCATTTAAATGATATATATATATATATATATATATATATATATATATATATATATATATATATATATATATATATATATATATATATATATATATATATATATATATATATATATATATATATGATATTTGATAATTACATACTAATAACTCACACAAGACTATCAAATCGATGTCATAAATAAAAAAAAAGTAAAACTAGAAAATGAACTAGAAAAAATTGTATGCGTAAAAAAGACGTATGGAAAATTTATCGGCGTTACCAAGTAATATAAACAATACTGTGTACTGGTTTCCTCAATCCGAACGGAATGGGCGATGATGGCGAAACTAAATGTTTTTGCGGGCATTAAACTTGGCGCGGCAGGTCGTTACTTCATTGATACAAATTAATGAGATATTAAAGATTTTTTCTGTCGTAGATGAAAGCTAAACTATTAGTGTAACAAAATGTAGATACGGTAAAAAAAATCTATTCCGCACTTTGATTAATACTAATAACTTATCTATCTATATATTACTTATACAATAAAACAGTAAAAAGTGAATGTTTAAATAAAACTTTCTTATTGTATAGCTATCAGGTCCGGGAAGGACGTAGACGCACAATTGATGTTAAATGTTAGAACACTCGATATACAAACATAATAGACAAGCTTATCAAAAATGCGTCAATGTGATGACCATTTACTACTGACACATAAAAATCAAAGGTTAGATTCATCTCAAGTTACTAACTAGTTCCTTATAGAGTTGCAAGATGCGGACGAAATACTGTGAATAGGTAATTCTTTGCACTTTGCATCGCAAGATCTGCTCTTGAGATCGATAATATCTCTATTTAAAACTTAATTGCAAATACAAGTTTATTAGGCAGAGGTAACAGAATCAAATATATATAAATAAATACACCAAGAATGTCAAATTAAATATTGATGTAATAGAATATTTATTTATTAATTTAAAGTGATTGAGTATAATATAAATATTTAGCATTGAACAAATTTATAATTGATAATTGTTTTTAAGTAATATTTGCTTTTCAAAATAAAGCAAGTTAAGCCTTTTTTTAAGATTATCTACATATTTCTTTGAAAAAATACATAGCTTATTTTTGTGACTTACCTAATAACCATTTCCAAGACATCTTCCCTTTCAAACACTTTGCAGTACAAATGTAATATCTTCAAGCAGCTGTACCGAAGTCCAGTCCAGGTCAATTCTGCTGATTTCAAGGCCTCATCCCAAGGGCAGTTATCGTGTCTCGACAGGCAGAGCATGCCGTCGTATGTTTCCGTCGGAGGCATTTAATCTTTGGTATAGTTATTTTTTATGAACTTTGGTTTTTAATCAGTCTTAGTTTTATCGGTGATTCATGAAGAAATACCGGTTCTGACTAGTTATTAAAGTTGAAAATTTTTGCCATATCTATTTGTGGATCTAATATTTATAATTAAATTTGAATATTTGCATAGACTTTATATTTATATAGTTACGTGGAATTTAAAATTGATCATTATCATTTTGTTGGTATGTATTTTTATAGTTTCTTATATGTCTATTATCAGTTAGTTCTATTTTAAATGAAATGGTGTACTCATTACTTACCTCACAAAAAATATCAAAAAACATTTGAAAGATAAGAATTTCGTACAAATACACGTACTCGTATCAAAATTTCAACTTTATTTACTTTGAGTCGAGATAATGTCTATATACGGTAAAAACACAAGCCTCGCGGTAATTGCTTGAACCTTCAAGGAAATAGTTATTTAAAATGAGAAGCGCTAAAAAACTGATATTGACAACTATGGATAGGGATGTGACTATTTCCAAAGTTGGAGAATTTAAAATAATTGTATCTATTATTACGCTATTTACTGTTATAGTGCAATATATACTTGCATATGATTTATAAACAATAGATTCACGTTGTTCCCACATATAGCAGGGTAGACAGAAATAACTTAGTGTTAAGACACTCCGTTCTCCGCTTTCCAGAGCGAATACATCAAATAATTCATTCTCCCTAAAATGAAATCGAACTTACTACAGCTGCATAGTATTTCATACTTTTTGTACGTTTAATGAGTTAATGTTTGATATGTTTAGTTAGTTACTATTCAAAGAATAAATATCTAGTTAGTTAATAAATATCTAGTTAGTTAGTTAGTTACTATTCAAAGAATAAATATCAACAACTGTCATGTGGCAACCCTAACGACTACATTCGATTTCATCGTCGATTTCATTAAATACCTAATTAAAGCTAAGTGCGCTTCTGTAAACTTATTACTATCATTCTGTATCATCAATCAACATATTGTTAACTATCTATTAAATTAATATTAAGCGATAAAGATAAATCGAAATATTGATATAAATATACATATTATATGTACTATATATAGCCCATGATATATAGTCAGCTTCATGGTTTCTGCCACTCTAGGTTCTCTGTGCCTCTCCACATACATATAGCAGTATAGGCAGAGAACCCAGTGTCAATAAATATATGCAAATTTAAGACATTGAGTGGCAGCACTTTGTCATGTCATGTTTGCATATGCAATGAAAATAATTCATTAAATAGCCATCGAACCACAATATACCAGTTCGTCACGTTTACAGTCAAACACTGTACCACTACGTCACGATGGAATTGAAATTTCAAGGCACTAAAACTAGGAACCCTTATAATTTTGCGATGACTCATATATATATATATATATATATATATATATATATATATATATATATATATATATATATATATATATATATATATATATATATATATATATATATATATATATATATATATATATATATATATATATATATATATATATATATATATATATATATATATATATATATATATATACACGTATATATCTAAATACGTACGTATATATCTAAATGTGATGCCATCGGTGTGTGACTATCTGTGTGCCGTATCAGAGTCTACGCTATGGTTATAGCTTCAAAATTTCAAATTATACTTGGGTAAATATTAATATTCATGAGCCTTTCACCCGTTTTCCACGTGTTCCAATTTATAACTAGGTTTCCATTTTCTATGGATTTTCGCTAAATATGTATAGATTTTTATGTAAAAATATAATCGCTTTCGGAAAAAATATTGGCTTTTTTCATTGCTTTTGTGTACCTAAGTATGTACGAACATCAATAAAATTACTTTAATAGCCCTTAATCAGTCGCAAATACTAATAAAAGTTAATAAACCACATCGTGCCTTCTAAGATGAGAATACGGCTTGTTCCAAGCGTAGTTGACTCAGGAAGTTACAATTTAAACAATTCACTGTTGACAGCTATTGTTTCTGAGCTACATATATTCGCCGCGGTACCAAGTGAGATAAGCAATATAACGTGGCTAAAGTAAATAACGCGCATTATCATGTTCTTAGATAAAATATATAAAGAATTAAAAATAGATAAAGTAATGATTAGAAGAAGCAAAACATGTGAATATCATTAATATGCTCTTAACGCTTACTTTCACCTTACATACAAGTGTGAATCTAAAATGAATATTGATTCTATAAATCGCAAACAGACAAAGAATAAAATAAATATAAATGAAATAAAATCAACAATTGCTTTTATTTTTCTCCAATATATAATTTATCTATATAATTGTATAATAAATCATTGATTTCATAGAGGTTTATAGATTTATTAGCTATATAATTATTTACATTTACATACTACCATAATATATATATTATTTTAATAGGCAGTGTCTATACTTTCTCTCGATGCGTAAATAGTATCTAAGTACATACTTTGACTTAATCTTAACGCGCAGCTTAATTTATCCGTACCATGACGAATTAACATTAACTAGAACGAATTGGTTAAATAATTGGACAACAGTAATAAAAGCTATGCAGCGTGCATTGAACAATTATGTCAACTACATGTTTATGTTGTATGAATAAATTAAAATTATTTATTATATTTTATATTTGCTTCGTTATTCCAACAATCTAATGAGAAAAAAGAATGAGAAACTTCAATATCTACACAAGATAAGTTTGTACAGTGAGATAAGTTTTATATATGAAGTACATAAGTATACGTACAAATGAAATTTCAGTATTTTGATTTATGTGGTAGCTTATTTCACTATTGCTTAATTTATTAGATGACGCTATCTCACTTTGAAATAAAGTTTTATGACACTCATAATAAAAATAGAATATAATATGCGTACATTATTAAAGTAATCTTGACAAAGAATGTCATTTCTTAACAATAACTATTTTGTTACCAATTAATTATGGGAAATGTCTCATTTTTACAAAATATATTTGTAAGCTAAAAATAATTGTACACAATGAAAAAATGTATGATACTGATGTAGGTCATCTACAAACATTAGTAGACGCAGTGATGTAAGGTTTCTAGCATTAAGCACAGTGGTGAACCTTGAAGACGTCAATTGTAATGTACTAAAGACATATAATCTCATTTAAAATAAAGATTAATTTAAAAATTATATATGATTATTAGGATTACATATATGGATTAAAACTAAAATTGTATGTTTTACAAATTAAGAGAAATTCAGAACTAGTCACGATTTATCAAAATTATTGATGAAATACTCGTACAGACAGCACTTTAAATAAAAATATTAAAAAAAAATGGAATGTCAAACATATGAAAAACAAAAAAAATATATAGGTATCATAGGCTTTCATATCCAGTACTAACGTAAGCACCAATATATATATACAGTTTATTTTCAATTTGCCATAAAATTAGATATGATCGTATTGAACCTTAAAGGTAAACAAATTGAACAGTTCAATAACAAAGAATCATAAATGAAAACGTTTTCATTATCATTTGATTATTTTTGCATTGTTTACTTATCTGTTAAAGAGCTTTCTGAACTTCTAAAGAAACTCAAACTCAAAATATAAACAGATAATGTATGAAGATATCTATATATAATATACAATATCCTACATTCCATTTATGTTAATGAACTTAAAAAAAATATCTTCATAGTAAAGTAAGAATTAAACTGCAGTAAAAAGTTCCAACGAAGAATTGTACCCAATAAAATAATTATTATACACGACATTATCGTATTATGCCACACGTTAGCAATAAACACGGAAAACATATTTAATTAATTCGTGTTTATGGGAGCGCTCTGTATAAATATTAGAACAATCAGAGAATAAAGCTTTATATCAGGGAGGGGTCGTGACTGATGCTTATGTGATAGTGTGACACTTAGTATTAGGTTTATAATCTGTAGTTTCCTGTCATATGTTAAAGATACTTTTTCGCATCAGCAGTAAAAATCTATAGAATGAATAATAAGCTTTTATATAAATAATTGCAGCAATTAAGCTTGTATATAAATTTTAAAAATATTGTGAATAAGTATTAAAATGTGCTCATAAAATGATTTTCATATGCGCCACGACATTACTATGTTTAGACTAAGCTTATTAAAAAGTTAACTTGTCAAACTGACACAACGCCCTCGGGCGCGCCAAGAATAACGTCACTTGACATGTCAAATTACTTTTTAGCTACGATGTTTGACAGCACAATAGCTTTTAAAGACAATGCCTAAACTAAAATTGTGAAAGCGAACGATTTTCGACCAACAATTTTCGACATAAGGTAACAATTACAACAATTTGTACAAGATAAAAATTGCAAAAAATACTTCTAAGATTATTTTTGTATTCAATTTTTAAATTGATCGTTAACAGTAAACGTGATTGATCGTCTTCAAATAGATACATCAAATTATAAAGTTTAAATTAGACTATTACTCTTAGAGATAAAAAACAAATGTGCTTTATATTACATAGATCATTCAATTTAAAATAATTACAGTAAATTGACAAGTATGATTATTATAAAATTCTGTTTTATTCAGTTTCTTATTGTATGGCTTTTTGATTCACTAGTTAAGTATGGATTAATTCGCCACAGTTATCTAGAAGACACAATGAAGAATGGTCACTTAAGTAAATATACTATATATAAGATAACAAATGTTGTCACTAAATATTCTTTGGTAAGTAAATATTCATTTGTAAGTATTAGAATTTCTTTTGTGCCAAAAAATGGCCAGTTCTTCATAACATGATGTTTTAGAGTCTTACATATTTTTAAAATATAAGTTTCGATCTTCTTTACAACATTGTAAAAGAAAAATATTGTCTAGATTAAATATATCATAAAAATATGTAAAAATACTTAGTAGTCCTTACAAAATATTTTCCGAAATAAAAAAAATAATCATTCTTTGTAATTAAGTTATATAATTATCGTATACACATATCTGTCTATGTAATGAAAAGAAAAGTTCATTTAATGGGCATGCCTTTGTAATGCAAAACTACGAGTCACGAGCATACTTATTACTCTAACGACATGTTTGTTCCTAATGCTATGTCAATATTTAGTTTTAAACAGTTTTGTTATAATTGGAAGAAGAATAATATGTTTCCGAGAACAAAATTACATTTACAAATAATACTTTGGCATGTAAATTGTGATCGTGTACGATTGAGATGTTTTACTTATTTTATTTTCATAAAGTACATTTTGTTCTTAATAATAATTAGCACTTAAATTACTTAATTTGGTTGGACCTCCATACGTGTACTCTAACGACTATTAAGTGCAATATCCTTAAACCTAATCGACAACCTTAGTTGTAGAGAAAAAAACGACAAATTTGAAGGTGAATCAATTTGTTAAAAGTCCTCTATAACGAGTTTCTTATCTTTCAAACGAATATATTATATTGAAATATTATATTTTGAACGCAGTTATAATCTTGAATGCAGTAGAATTACGGGCTAGAGGTATAATATATATCTGTCTATAGTTTGCTAAAATATCTTGGTCTGTTTAAAATTATCATCAATTAATTTCTACATGGTACTTAGAAAGCGGCACAGTATAATAATTTTGAAATTTGGTTAGGTTGAGAGGAGCTCGGTCTGTGGAGTTGAGCGCTAATGCACTTTACAAATGTGCCCCGTCCTTTAAATCTACATTTGGGTCGCAAGCCCCAGCTCTGAGGCCGGTGGGGTCCGGTACCAGCACGTTTAAACCACGGAATGTTAGTTTCATCTTCTGACAAAAATTTACAAGGTGATAAATCAAGTTTCGATTGAGACTACATAATAAGATAAACGTAAATGTTTTGTAATAATTTAAATTTTGACAGTTATACTTAATGATTATACATTTTCTCACGTATTAATTGCAATCCTTGAGCTCATTCATATAATTTTTTTTACTAACTGTGTATATATTCCAGTTTACAGAATTCATTACCTTTAAAAGGACGTGGCCTTAGAATGTAGGTAAAAATAGATATTTATTTTACATTAAACTAACTGTCATAACTGACTGGAGCAAAAAGCTTGTGAACATTTCTGATCCAATAATAGCAAATAGTTTATCTGTCGTAAAATATTCGTTGAAAACTGTTGTTTTGGGACTTGCAGCTTGTACTATAATTTAACTTTAATTAAGCTTTTACTGATTCGAGCAGAACATAAAATGAATACTAAGTATGTACAAAGTTATATCGCAAAAAAAATTTTTGAATTTAAACACGTAACGGTATTCGGATCATTATTAGGAGGACAATAATGGTTCGCTTTCTATTTAGAAAATTTTTAAAATGTACCTATAGGGAAATTATGGTAAATTGTTAGTATAAACACGATTTTGTCTCTGGCATTCATCCAGCAAATAGGGCATAGTGGAGCTAGGGCTGCCAAATAATCCGTATTTCACAGGAATTATCTGTATGTACTGATTTATAATTAAAATGTTGCGCTGGTTATAATGAATTTTCTTGCAAACATTTATTCCAAAAGACCGAGACACAAAGCAATACGAAGTTCATTTATAACTTAATAGAACGTAAATCAAAATTAAAATATAATTATCATAAATACGCATTTTTTGAAAATTCAAAATTCCGTTTATATTTTAATCCGCTTACAATTTGTTCTACACAAAGTTAGCATAATCTGGCAACCACAGTTGTAGCCCTAAGAATAAGTATATTCTCTAAGAAAAAGCAATCACAATTTAACAAGGCGATTTTACTAACACAATTACACTAAAAGATAATTTATTAGGCATATTTTTCTGTGGTTAGGTACTGTTAACGTATGCCATTTACTGATATAGGTACTACAGACGTAAGCCACTAAATCACTTGATATTTATTTGCTTGCAAGAAGATTAGGTACTCTTATACGTCGTGTAATTTAATTTTACATTTACGATTGAAATATGTAACAAACACTATGACTTTGTTTGTTTCCTATTTAATAGAGGAAAATTAATATGGTTATGTTAAAGTTATTATGCATATTATAGTCGTGGCTACAAATTGAATGAATTATACAAATTTCTAAGAAACCGTAACGCTTGCTAGTAGATATAGTGAATTGGAACAAAACAATGGTTAAGCACGAATGAATGTTGTTTTAAGAGTCGACATTCTTTACGCATTTACCAAAAGAAACGCGTCACCGTCTCCAGCACTTCAACATGACTCAGGCTCTAAACGCACAAATAAGTTAAAACTTAATAGGTAGATACTGAACTCTCTGAAGCCGAATGTATACTTTAACAAGTAATTAAATCACTTGGTTTATTGTATGTATCGTTATTTGTAACGCTCGTTTTGGATCATTTTGAAATTTCAAATTAAATAATGTGATGTAAATTTGAAAAAAAGAATAGCTTAATTTTAATATACGCACAAAACTAGATCTTTTTAGCGTTGTTTTCATTACGATACTTTTTTCTGTTTCCACTTTCACGTTGCGAGAAAACGTATCTAATTACTATAAACTTTTCAATTTCAATTATGAAGTATCTTAAACGTATTAAGCTTATATTATGAATATAGAAACAAATGGATATGGCATAAAATTGTGACGAGGTTAAATATAATAACAAAAATCTACTTTTTAATTCAAATACAAACCTTTACATATTCCCAATTAGTTTATACAACTATTTTGTCAAATTTAAATAGACTAATGTCCAGTTCCTTCATGAAAACCATGTTTAAGTATTAAGCAATGAAACACTAAAATCACAATAACAAACAATCACACGCAAGAGGCTGAATTATAAAGAAAAATTTGAATTTGACAGTTACGTTCCGTTCGTAAATCACGACCGACAAGCGCTCACAGCGACGCGTTTGCGTTCCGGCTACCAAATGACAAATGCGCGTCAACGAGTTGTTCGTTTGTTTACCTCCAGTTTCGCTCGCTCAAGTTCAAGGAATGGAACGCAAGAACCAGTGTAATGTGGCCGCTGATTACATATTTACTCTAGCATAATGTATCTACACTGGCCAGGTGATACGGGTCTTAAACACTGGTCATGCTAGTATAGAAGCTATGATGTCATGTTAAATGTACTCGTGATAAGAGTAATCTAGTGATAGCACAACAATACTAAGAATAAATGTTGTCCTCATTTCTGTTAGTTTACATATCGGGCTTAGGTGAGGTAAATATTTTATTTTGTTGCACATACTAAATAAATACATGTACTAAGTCACTTTCTCCGTGTAACTGAATGAGGAAATATTTATAAATAGGGGTAGTAGTGCTGACTGTGGACCTGTATGTGTGAACCTGTATTTTTATTGTTCATATATTTTTACAAATATATATATATATATATATATATATATATATATATATATATATATATATATATATATATATATATATATATATATATATATATATATATATGTCTAAAACAAAATAAACCACTATTTATAATTTACACTTTCAAAGGATTTCTTGAATTTTATTACTGGTAACATTTCACGACTGGTTGGTATCTAATTAGAAACATCATTTATATAGAAAAAGTTTTTATTGAATTAATTTTCATTATTAATCACATTAAAATATAATTTAACTTAAATACTTTAATCATTTTTTAACTTAATTTCTTATATACAATAAATCATTAATAGCTAACAATATAACAATATAGAAATGAGTTACGTGTAGAAGTGCGGCATTCCATAGTTTTTTTATACTTTATGTATCTTCAGTGTTTTGTATACTTGTAAGTTAAAATGTATGTAGGTCCATACATGGATAAATCATAGTAAATTTCAAATGTCAGTTTTGATGGTTAAATTTGAATCTTCGACTATCACATGTAGTCCCTAATTATTATTTTTATTTTAATATTAATTTATTTTTATTTTATTTATAAGTATTTTGTTTAAAAAAATGTATTTTTTGCAAAAAAAATATTGTAATTATTATTCTTTATATATAAATTATTGTAGTTGTATATTGGCACGATTATATGGGGAAATGTTTGTTGAATAATAATAATAAACAAAATATAATATATTTTACATCTTCCTTATTAATACAAAATACAAGCATAAGTACGGCTTCGTCTGTGAGGTTAAATGGAAATAGACGTATAATATATAGCAGTCATCTTTCTCAACAAATATACTGTTTAACACAAAAATATGTTTTTAATTGAACCAGTAGTTCTTAAGTTAAACACGTTCTCTAACCAAACTCAATTTTAAAATATTAAATATACTAGAGCATTAACTAGAGCACCCGTTGACGCGTGAAATACGCGTTGCCATAGCAACGTGTATGTCAAAATGTAAAGTTATATTGTTACTTTATACGCATTATTATTGAAAAATATTAGCGTTCTGCACTTCTCCATAAATGTGCCAAATTTCATACCAATCCATCATTCCATTCATCCATTCATACCCCGTCCGCCCAATTTTACTAAAACGGGGTCCAAAGCTTTTCCTTCACGTATTTATATACAGCAATACGAACAAACTGACATCTATCGTAAATATTTTCCTAACAAGTGTAAAGTTGAGTATGTACTTGAGTATGTTGAAAATATAATTACATATATGTTTTATCATAATACAAAAATTATCACGTACCAAAATTGGGCCGGTGCTATCTTATCGAACGAATGAACGGAAAATAGATATCTGCCATAGATAATAAGAAAATAAGGGTATTCCTCGTTAATTAAAATATTTATAGATGTAGTATATAAACAAGTTTGTTATATATTTATTAATTTTATTAAGCTTAAGTTCAGTTGATAGGTTGACGCTAATGTCAGAAACTACGGGTTCGAATTGAAAAAAATGTGTTAATCGCTTCTATGTAACCCACTGTAGTTGCGCTAACAGTACTTGGGATTTGGGACTAATAGAAATTTTAAGTGCATCATATACAACATTCAGCTGTCGCGAAATTGCTTTTCTGTTTGTGTTCGCAAGAAATTACATGTTGAGTTCTAAAACTGAATTGAATGGTGAGAATTGAACCCACTTCCTTCGTGTTTACAATTAGACGCTGCGCCACGATTGCTTCAATTCTATTACATGTATCTGTAACACAGTCAAGACGTGACTAGCTGCACGTAATGATTGTAGGTTTAAATGCCTCTTTACTTAATAGTTAAAATGCAGCGTCTGGTTTAGACACTTAGCATGCATTGTCTTTAAATGCTGAAAATGCGAAAAATTACATTTATTTAGTTTTTTAGTTATCACATAATAAAAATAAAATAAACTGTGTTATTCAGTCAATTACAGGGAAAAGTGCCTAAAAATATAAACATTCCGCTTTACACTTTTTCCTGCATTGGAAAGCCTAGGGCTGCCAGCCGTATTATATTATTATTTTGTACTATATACAATTGAATAAATATATGATACGCAAATATTGTTTTTTGAAAACCAAAAATTACAAATAAATTAAATAATGCTGCCATAATAAAAAAACATTACTACTTTGGCGTTCATAGACATATAAGCTTTTAGCTAACATAAACATAAAAAAATTACTGTGATAAAGAAGTTGTAGGTACGTTAGATGACATCAAATCACGCAACACTGCAATGTTAAGAGGACTTTGTTTTATTATTTATTTAATGAATAAATATATGTATAGTATGTAGGTTTATGTATAGTATGTAGGTATGTAGGTCTTTGATGCAATAAGAGAAGCGTTTAGTATCGCCTTGATCGTAATTTGTGTGTGTGTTGAGTGAGAGAGAGTTCAAACAACCTGTATAAATTAATATTTTTTTTATATTATTTTTTACTTCACGCTATCTCTATGTATTATATATGTATGTAAATTAATAATTAATGAAATAAAAATGATTCGACATATAAAAGAAAATTAAGCATTATATGGATTCTACGTGCGATGTTAAATTATTTATGAGTCCTACGGAAACGCTTTTGTTTTTTATTTGATAGGAAATAACTAAATATTTCTATAATAAGTTTTTTGGTATTTGGTATTTTTAACACACTTTTAAAAAAATTCTTTAATCAAATATTTATGCAAATATGTATTTTCGAATACATATTTGCATTAATAATATTCTATATATCTAATCCTAATGATTAATAATATTCTATATATCTATATATATAGAATATTATTAATCATTAGGTTTTATTATTTCTATATATTTATTGTATATTTTTTGGTACACAAATAAATAAAAAAAAAATAATATAAAAAAATCGTTTAAAGTAGATACAAATATGAAATGTGTATTTTATCGTACGTATAAAATGTTCAAAAAATAAGTAATATTTATAAGAGACATCTATGATTTGATGATAATACTTTAAAATATGAAAATTATATAATGAAGCTACATATATATTAGTTTTGCTACTCGGTAGTAGATGGCGTAGTTGTACTTCAATATTTAAAAAAATATTGAATTGAACAAGCACAAAAATGGTAAGTCTATATTTTTTTATATTATACAATAAGTTGTATGAGTTTCATAACAAGTCCTTGTACTTATTACATGTTAAGTTAGCCATTAAGTGTGATGTACAGTGTACAACAAGATATTCTATACCAGATTACGTACGAAACATTAAATACACCAGGTATATGCTACGAAAAATATACGTATTTGGTATTATGTAAGATAATGACGACTTAGTGTAAGTTTGCGAGATAATAGTAGGTATATTGGTGGTATTGATAATGGTGGTATATTCTTCATATATGTATTTTACATAAAGCAAACTATGAGTAAAATAAGAATTATTTTTAGTTATTATAACGTAGTATTTATTTACAATAACTGCTATTAAATAAATATATGAACAAAACGTATGTTATAAACACCAGTGGATACATAATTTAAATAGAAATAGGTATGTCAACATTTATAATACTAATTAAAGGCTATGAAAAGGAAGTCGGCGGTCGGTCCTTGCTTTCCTTAAATAGATAACGACAGCTAATGGTTTATGTATTTACTGCACATATACATACATCAATCCTTGTTAACACAAATTTTATTATATTGCGCACTCTTCTAATGCATATTTGTGCGTGTGATTTGGGTTAAGTAAAAATTAAATTAAATAAATTAACTTCACGCTGTATCCCGCACATGGCAGAGTAGGAGGAAGAAACCGTAGGAACCAAGTGGGATTCGAACCCACAAACCATCGCGTATACAAGCAGAGGCCATGCCTCTACGCCACGACGTTTCTTGGTTGGGTTAAGTATACATAGGAATTTAATTGTCTTGACATTATATTCTCACTTTCCAAATTTGAATCAATGCATGTTGAGTGGCGGAACTCAACGCCGAATTTCCACATACGTTTGACTATAACGTTGCATAATTAAATTAAAGTAATTTTATGTAACTTATAAATAATTGAATCTAAATATCAATTTGTTCTTTAAATAAAATATAATAATGCATATACAAACGGTATTGCTTTTAAAAATTATAGTTGAATGTTTTCATTTAAAGTTTTAATATTATTTGTGGTATAAACATCAGTTGTGAAGGAAAATAATGGATAGTATTGAAACACAAAATGTGCTCTGTTAAATGATTCACTCTCTCTATATATATATATATATATATATATATATATATATATATTCATTACAAATACATGACAATTCATTTTGTGATTTCCTTAGTCTAAACAATGTTCCGTAATAGCAAGGTAGGCAGAGAAGGAGAGGTAGTGTCAAGACACCTTCTATCCTCTTGAATTTGAGACATTACCTGCTGATTGGAGGAACCTAACGCCGTGTAATGTCTGACCAAAGCTAATGAAAATAACTCATTCCTACAAATAAAAATCTATCTACGGATCCGCTCAGGTTTTAAGACAAAGCGCTAGATTGAGGTCCACCACTTAACACGTAATGGCTGGAAATTATTAAGTAAGTTAGTAAGTATTATTTAATAAGTATTACTCGGTGAATCCTAGACGCCATTTATCATAAGCCCACTAATGTACATTACATTTGTCACGTACAAAAACTTGTTAATATAATATTAATAAATTCGTGAAAAGTAATAGTCCATCGCTATTACAAAGCGCTGTTAAACAAAGAGGCCCTCATTCTAAAAGTCATAATATATTCTTATGAATTATGATTTTATATAAAAATTATATAAAACAGGATTTAAAAACGCGCGATTTGATTCGTCATTGGAGTCTAGAACTATTCTAACAAGCTGTGCTATACGAATTTAAATGAATAAATTAAAGCATTTGTTTTAGTTTTTATATTTAAGACATAATATATTTGGTCAAAATAGCTAATCGTATCTCGTAATACTTATTAACAAAAAGCTTAAAATTTGTTGTAGCAATATGTTAAAAAAATATGACACAATTAAGGTTATTAAAGGTGATGTAATATTGTATTTGTACCTATGTGAGCACATAGAGTAATATATTCTATAAATTATTTATAAAATAAATTAAATTGTTATTGTTTATATTGTAATATTTACATAATTAAAAAAGATACGGTAGTTACAGTGTGAGCATAATGCCACAACCGGAAGGCCTAAGTGTTCTTTATTTAAATATAAAATAATAACTTGCCTATTAGGCTCTCATATTTATATATATATATATATATATATATATATATATATATATGGCTGTTTTTTGTAATATATTATTTTCAAGAATAGTTTCCATTTCTAGTATTTTATAAAATTTATAAATAGATCACTCATTCCTTGACATTCCGCTTAAACAAAGACATTGTGTATTGAATTCTCAAATCGACTTTGTCTGCATAGAAAAATAAAAATATTTTAAATATCTAGTTTACATAAAGGCACACTCGGTAGAATGAATTGTTTTCAATTTTCCTCCATTGGTAATAAAATACGCGGCCAGTTCCGCTATTCCCCATACGCAATATTGAATTTTGGACAAAAATGAGAAACGGAGAGCTTTCACACTATCTCTGTCCCCATAAGTAAAGCTAAAAATGTCTACTTTTAACAGATCAGTAGTGTAGTCAAGGTTAACCAGTGTAAGCATTGTACACTATTCAGAATTTTAACTTGCCACTCTATTAGCTAACTAATTCATATCATCGTTTATTATTAGACCAGATTGTGTTACATTAAAGTGCCTTTATGCACTTTGTACTATAAACATCAACGATGCCCATTATGATCAAGTGACTATGATAAAAATATATATAATACACGCCATTAATTGAACTCTGTCTTTATTTATTTATTTGAATAAATAAGCACCTCATAGATATGAAATTCTTATTTATTCAAATAAATATATGAAGACAGACTTGGAATGACTGACTGACAAATTGTTCAATACTTAAGCTATAGAGCTGAAGAATTTGTTTGCTTAAACGCTCTAACCCCAGGAACTACAGATTCGTTAAATAAATTCTTTTTGTGTTTGATATACTTGATAGTGGCGTACACTCTTTGTTACATAACATATATAATTTTTTACCGCAACATAACTATGTTGACTATACTTGAAATTGAGTGTAAACAAAAAAAAAATCTACAAATTCGTTCAATAAGAATATTAAGTAATTCAAAATCATTAAAGAACATAGCTTCACACTTTAGTTATATAGTACCTACCTACTATTAAGATACTTAGGTACAAGTAGTACACTTGGAAGCTTAAGTGCCGTGACACTAGATACTCTTTAGTTCCCTTTCCGCCTGATTCTACGACACTATACGTTGACTGCTTTGTCTTACACGACAAAAACAAAAATTGCACTCCCTAAGAATTGAACCCACAGCCCTAACAACTTGACCACTGTCCCATAACACCACTGTGCTTGAAATATTTTATTTTATTCCCACTTACGAATTTATTTTGCAAATTATAAAACATCAAATATTAATTGATAATAATATGACAGATGGCCCCGTTACTCGGTTACGTTTCAACGACTTAGTTTCAATCGCCGATAACAACCGGATGCATTCAATGAAGTAAGTACATCGAACAATGTTTTATAGGTCACTTCTTCATATGCTGTCATAAAATACGTCGAAATAAATATAAAGTAGTTTGCTTATGTATGCCAGAATAAATTACTTAAAGTCAACACATTTGTCACATTTATATAGAAAAATTACAGTTCTCTTTTAATGAGAAAGACAATGAATAAGTAGTGATTTTAATACTTCGTCCTCTGCCACCATTTGTTTAATCTAGCAAAGTGTAGATATATAGATATGCGCCCATATTATAGATATGACGATTTCATGGTCTCACCGAGCATATCATGAAATGGTCGTATTTCATGATATGCTCAATTATCCATCGGTCAGATCATTGTCAATTATCCATTAACCAGATCAATGATAATATATCTTTACACGTTATAATCAATTAATTGTGTGACTACTTCATGAAAATGTTGACAGTATTCGATTGAATCGTAACATCATTTACATCGTTAGAAGCTTAATTAAGTTGAAACTTACAATTTATTACTAAAGGAGAATGAAATTAATTCATTTATTCTTGCGCTTTAAGTAAACACACAATTTCATAAACATAAATAGGCCAAAGTTTTATTAGACCTTGAACATCACAAGAGGCCACATTAGATGTCCAGATACGCAAACGGAAAAGGAGTAATTTAAATCGCGATGGCTGGCTATGGAGTCGATTCTTGAAGTAAATTAAAAATAGTATACAGGATGTTCTGCCATTAGGTTACCCTTGCCTACTTCAGCCAAACAAATAACAAAAAAAAAATCATTTCAAATTTAGGTCTCTTTAAAATGAAAAAAAAAATCAAATAAAATCAAATATTTATTTCTATATGATAGGATTAACATTATTACGCAGATATATAAGGAAAATATTTTATATGCTTTAACATATATATCATAATTTTGTTGGAAACAACCTAACAATAGTAGGTATATATAATTTTCATTCAAAATACTAAATTAATAGAGAAACGTCGAAAATATCATGATGATCTTCTTTACATTTACATTTCGTACACGATGATGATACATTGTCTTCAAAATTTTATAATTCTTCTCATATTTAACGCCTCGTAAACTCTTTTATGTCGACACCGAGCGCCTCGTTATTTCACAGTTTTGTAAACGAAAGCAATTGTTATATTTTGGAAAATACACACGTATTGTATTTTGACAGTTTTACGAGTTTAAATTTTATTTTAACGGTTCATGATATCTATAAATTTATTTTTGTCCAATTTTTTACATTAATATTTTCGCTATAACAAAAAAAAATACTTTGCGATTTTGTTATTAATTTTTATTCGTCCTAGGAAGAACGAATCGAAGCTTTTAAAATATTTTGTTTCTTATTTACAATTAAAAGCACATAATTATATTATTATAAATTGAAATCAAAGACCTTTGTATATTTAGGCCTACAAAAAAGATTATTATATAAATACTGCTTAAACAAATACACATTGTCTTGATTACATACAAACGTATCAGTTTTATATTTAAAACCTGTTATATTATGCAAATTAATAGTATTGTTGTCAATACTTGTTGTTTTGAAAATAAAATTGGAATAAGTTTAAAGATCAACTATTGGCTAAGTAATATTTATATAGTTTTGAAAATTCTACTATTAACACTTTTAAACACGCTAGTTTTTATATTTATGTGCACAGAGTCCACAAAAATTTATTTATTTATATAAGCAATCTGATGAAGTTTTTTCAATTAATGCTTCTCTTAATACCATTCACATGTCAATATCATTTATCACGATCACAATTCACATTTTAAACTAAATCACACTTGAGCAAATGGCAGAATCACAAACACAAGATATACAAAAAAATCACAGCGCGGTCACCTCTCTTCCATTGCTTTGGCGCAAGTTTGACAATTGACATGTGACCGAAAATTGTTATTGCTATTTTTACGTCGGACCGCATGATTTCTCTCTCTCGAAGGGAACTTTTGAATTTTTCTATCGCCAACATCTTCTTTATCTCCTTTGATAACGCGACGATATATTTCCGCCCATTCCAATGGTTTAAGTGATAAGCACATTGTGATTATACTTGTGTGATAATATGTGAGACGACTGTCCGCTCTCGACACGCGTATGACAATGACGAATAAACTAAGTAATGCGTTATGCGCTTGCGACCTCTTGATCAAGGTTATTATTAGAAACGGTTACAGAAGGTTGTCGATTTGCTGATTTACGTAAATATTTATATTTAATTTGATATGATATCTAGATTATCTATGCATTTATCTATCGTATCGTATGTGTGTATTTCTTTTATTGTATCTGTGTATTTTTCCTTATTTGTTGTCAACTTTATTAATAAAAATATATACGTGTAGATAAATATTTACAACACATTTATTATTATCTGGTATCTATCTCTTTATTTGTGATAGCACTAACAGTATGATAATGTGAACGGCTGAGTTTTAATATATTTTTATGAGATGTCATAATTACATAAAAATGAAAATCAGCTTTATTATTTATTCTTGGCTATACTGAATAGTCAAAATGTTATATTAGCTAAAGTTTATAAATAAAGAAATCGTAAAATAAAAATTGAAAAGTAAAATAAATATTAACATTAAATAAATATTTTTTATCTGTTGAATTGTTGCGTGCTAGGGGTTTCTATTTTATTACTTATTTTCTTATTGAAAATAGGTAACATAATAAAAATAGCATTCTTAAAAAAAAATAACAAACGTCAGATAAGTTATCAGTGACCCGGATGGAGACCCTACACTCGATAACGCCTATTAGTGCGTATGTTTGCTCACTTTGTTTGTAGCGCTTGTTAAACTAATGATACTACCCATTACGTGCAATTGTGTCTACATATTGTTTTGTTTGGTATATTCTCTTTATTATGATTCCCTTTTTTTAATATACATTTCTTTGCTACGAGACTCCCTTCTCTACTTTATAGCAAAGTTCGAGCCATATAGTGTGTTGAGTAGCGTAGGCATTCGTCTCATTTCCACCCGAGAAGAATTTTAAGGGAAAATTTTAATATAATCTTTCATATAATCTATCATATAACTATCTGTCAGCTTATTTAACACACAAACAGTTCAGCATCGTTCATATAAAATACAAAAGAAAATTGAAATACATTTTATAATATTTAAGAGAATTGTGATAGAGAAATTGGATTCATGTGAGATATTACACTTGCTTACGGAACGTATGAACTTTACAGTTGGCTTGGTAAGCAGAAACCTCAGATTTGTAATAATTTTGTACAGGAAACAGAATTCATATTCAAAGAATAGCAAATGTTCGAAATACTATATTGTCACATGAAAGGAGAATTACTATTTAAATCAACTAAGCTATAGGCTTCCTTATGGTAGAATTTTAAGTCATTAGACCGTAAAAAATATTAGGGGTTTGCTTTTCTTAAATGAAGCTTAAACTTCAACCATTTTTTGGCAAGATATTTGTAGTAACACCTATTTTAATATTGTGGCGATCTATTAACATCCACTTTAAGAAAATCACAAATATCGATTTTTCATATAATCGATTGTATTCAAAACAATTTAAACAATAGTATTTCAATTCGCATATCTCAATTTCCATATTAATAATGTTCATTGTGTTCTACAACAAAGAGCCGACAGAAAGTTATTTTTGTTGCGTGACTCACCTCCAAGGGTGTGAAATGAAGCCGGGACAAAGCTCAGGACAGTTGTCGCACGGCCTGCCCTCCGACACCTCCTTTATCCGGACGCCCTGTTAACAAAATTACAATGAGAATGACATCATTTAATGAATTTCCTGTATGTACATTATATTTTATATGTTACTAATATGAATGTATGTATAAGTATGTATGTATGGTTAGCCTTAATAGAAAGTAAATATTTCGTTAGTTGGTTAGCTTACTGTAATCCTATACTTAATAATAATTTTTATTTAAAATTTTGTGTTATTTAGATTTACCTATTTCATTATTTATATTGCTAAAATGGCAATATTGAGCCTTAATAAATTTATTAAAGAAGCGCCAAATTTCATCATACGTTACTTATATTGTTATATTTGTTGCGATTAAATTATGAATTAGAGAGAGAAATTGAATTAAAGAATATTTTTAGAAAATAATAAATCATAGTATAAGTGGGTAGGTACATAAATTACACAAAGGTTATAAAATCTATACTATAATAAAACAAAAAAACACCGTACTCTTTTTGTGCATTTAATATTTTTACGAAAGAGTAGGGTGATGTAAAACCACAAACAGAATATGAATCTATGATTTTTAAAATAATAGTCAGTCGGTGTGTCTGTTGTCACATTTTCGGGTTTACTGGACGGATTTGAATGATTTTTTTTGCTGTATTTCTGTGAGGTCAGGGCAAGATCTAGGCTAGTCTTAGCATTTAGCAGACACTTTCACTCGACGAAATGGCCAACCTGACTATTTCATATGTATGTATGTACATTCATTATAATACGTAAATAAAGTTACCAATAATTTATTAAGAGCATCTATCGTGCTCATTCCCCCAAACTTTTCCGTAATTTCCCACATCATATCCTCTTTATCATCTTTTGTGTCGTCATTTGAATCACAGTCGCTGTAGCTGTCAGACGTGTCACTGTCGCGTCTGTTTCCAAACAACTTGAATATACCTTTCTTTTCAACCCACGATTCATTTACACTTTCCTTAAAACTATTAATTTTCTTATTTTTCTTATGAATTTTAAAAGGCACTTGCTTAAGCCTAGGTTGGACTGGATTCCTTTTGTGAGGAGCACTAGATTTTTTGTATTGCTGTTCGTAATCCTCTTCAGATACTCCACAGTGGTATAATAGAAAATCTTTCCTTATTTGCTCTAGACCTTCGAGATCTCGCCAGTAGGTTTCTTTTTGACGCACACCCAAATAATAATCCAAGTCTCTCTCCCCTAAATCACATTCGTCGTCTTCATCTTCATCACGGTCATCGTTTTCATAATTATTTTCACATTCTTTTACTATTCTATCAAGTAAGCTATATTTTCTTGCGTTAGATTTTTTTAAAAAGTTAGCAGTGTTAGACGATAGAAATTTTGTTGTCTTTCTATACACGGATGCGACAGATTCACGTCTACGTTTTAAATTATGCATCGTTTTCACAGTTTGTAAAATAATAATATTTTTAATAAGCTTTGAAATGTTAAGCTTCCAGTTTTAAATGTTGACCAAACTTTTCAAACATTTTTTAAAGTAAAGCCAAATTTAAGTTACCCTAACTTTGTCTATTGGCGATACGAGAGAGATAAAAAAGTTTCTATATAACCTTGTTTTTTTAGCTTCAAAAACACAAATAGGCGTAAACAATAGGGTAGTTTCACGCAACACTGACCACGGGGAACTAGTTCACATTTTTACTGTTACCTTTCCATTGCGGGGATAACGATTGACGTGATAATGGTCACCTGTGGGCGTGCGAGGTTTTCGCCGACCATTGTATAGAGATCCCCAATCATCTGGTAATTCTGTACTAGTTATTGCCAATACACTAACGAGAAGGGTCTTGTTAAAATGGTAGGTGTCATGGTATACGTAGCGAGGGTGTGGAGTCTTTACGATCATGCAAACAACAGCTAAATGTGTCCATAGTAAATGACTCGGCAAATCGCGACACCCTCGGACGAAATTGCTTGTTAAATCCCCTCGTTAGCAGTTTTGTCTCAGGGTCGTTGACTTTATGTCTAAGAATAAAATGATTATTATGCCTAAGCGCGAAAACAATGAGTAGTTAATTAACTATTTTTATTAATAGCAGGTACTACGCTGCTAATGAGTATAGAGCACAGCTGCCATCTATCACAGCCAATTAAATTAAATTAAATTAAACTTTTAAGTAAAGTACAGCGCCATCTATGATCGAGTGGCGATACTAAAACGAATTGTGCCTACTATGATATGAACCTTCCACATGTGCAATGCATAAAAAACAAGATATATTTTCCATGATTAAAGAATGAAATAAAATATAACATTGATATTATTTATCTATTCTAATCCCATTGATAGAATTTAAATAATGTTAACGTACGTAATATGACAATATTCATGAAGCGGATGAAATGTTCAATTCAACTTACATAATAATATAATTAATTTCTTTGTATTGACTTTAAGTATTCCGTAGTGTTCCGTTAGTCTACAAACTAAATCGATACACATATAGTAAAAATGTAACTGATCGCTGTACTGTTCTGTGTTGAATATATATATATATATATATATATATATATATATATATATATATATATATATATATATATATATATATATATATATATATATATATATATATATATATATATATATATATATATATATATATATATATATATTTGATGATGATTTGGGATTTTTAAATTTATTTTTAATTTATTGTCTGCGCGTTTGTGCACGCTAATCTCAGCTTAGCCAATTCAAATGCGGTTTTTACCAGAACTTCCTTTAATTATTAGAGTGTGTTTTATTTCAATTTGTTTATAAATAAAAAGTTATATCCAGTTAAAGTATTATTATTATTATACGACGGGACTGCTACAAAACAAAACTGTTTTATTAAATTAGTTGAAACTTCAAATTTACTTTCTCACGTAGACTAAGTTGCAAGTGCAGCTTGTAAGAAATAAAAATAAAAACTAAAATGATATAATATTATTACTGCAATGTCATCCATACTCCGAAAGGTACCGTTCTCTCCGACTACTCCGCTAGGGATAAAGTGTGACGCTAAGTATGTAAGTATGTATGTTAGGTACATACAAAAAGGCATACTTAATACTCTTCTCTATATGAAAATCGTTTAAGTAGTCACGTAATAAATTGCACATCAAATAGGTTTACCTCTTTTATCATATTTTCAATAAAGCCTAGGATATTCTCATGTCGTTTATTCTTAACCTTACTTCAAGACCGTTATATATGTAGCAATATCAATTTTAATATTTAGTATGACTCATACATTCTATCCTCGAATTAAAAGCCTGTTTGGAAATTTATAAGTTATACATTATTACATGTAATAACTTATTTTAATTAACAATAATGTTTTATAATAACCGAGGCCCCCGTAAAGTCGAGGCCCTTGGGAATAGGTCCCTATTGATTTTATATTATTTATTTAATATGGGATTTAACTTGTCCAAGAAATATATGATATAAATATATGATAATTTTACATGAAGTAAAGAAGAATGTGTAAATTATTTAAAGAAATAAAACCAAAAATAAATGAGATCACTAATAAAATCGCGCACCGGGTGTTTCAATATCATAATTGTAGGTCAACGGGACAATTTATAAAGTTCAATTTATAAAAGTGAACAACATAAATTTGCAGGCGTACTATATGTACTCATATATTTTCTTTTTTTTCCTTCTTTTTGTAGTGTAAGTTCTCATTTCTTGCTTAATTTCATAATTTTGGGTCAACCGGTAGTACCCTAAGGTTTTAAGTACCCTCCCTATAAACGGAAAATTTTATACAAAATGTAGAAAAAATATAGCATAGCAAAAACGCTCATATCTTTTGATTACGTTGACTTAGAAGTTTGATTTCTTCTGTGCTATGAAAGGTAGTGGACTTGACTATCTAATAATAACTTCAATTAA
Source organism: Dione juno (assembly GCA_037127375.1). Taxonomy (NCBI): domain Eukaryota; kingdom Metazoa; phylum Arthropoda; class Insecta; order Lepidoptera; family Nymphalidae; genus Dione; species Dione juno. The sequence continues at coordinate 4,673,044 of JAXRJS010000048.1, forward strand.
CTCTTACACGTCCCTGAGAAACATTGTCTTTACAGACAAACAGAGAGACACACAGACTGACAAACGGACGAGAACAAAGCGAATGGAAATGGTTTAGATTTTTCTTTTAATGTACGGAACCTTGAAAACGTACATGAATAACAGATAAAGGCCTTATAATATAATTGACTGAAACTATAGATATCGTGGTTTAGATTTTGTGTTTGATCAAATATACCTACATACAAAATGATGTACCCATATTGATTATAAATAAGACATATGTAGCTAATTACTATCTCACAATTACTAGCTACACTGTTTTATTTATATTACCTTGAAGCAAGACCGAATAAAATGAGTTTAAGCTAAATTACCTTTATTATGTAAAGATCGCTCAAATAATGATATCATATAAAATATAATAATGTACATGTGTAAGTAAACAATGAGTAATTGTGAGGGTCGCTTTGCTTCTTACACATAGAAACATATGTTTTTTTTCTATTCATTACGCTTTTACAAACAAAATTACTCATAACATTCGCTTAACTTGATTATTACATTACAAGTTACGAGAGAAAGCGATTGTTTTTTTAATTATGTATTCAAATATTGATAAGTTCAAGATTTTAGCTTCAGAATGTATCCCGCGTGTTGGTGGAGGAACTGTTCCCGGCATTTCGCCTTTCGATACATTGTATGTTGAGTGGCGGAGCTCAACGCCGCGCGTTCTACTTGTTACCAGAGCGAGGAAAATGAAAATAATCTATCTTTCCCAAATGGGAATCGAATACGATCACCGTTACCGTTACCGGCCACAATTGTCGCCTTTACATTCAGACGCCGTGCAGCTGTAAAACAATATGACTATGAAATTCAAGTGAAGTGAAGTGAAGTGAAATTCAATGAGGTGGTCATTACTGTAAATGTACTTCAATATATATTTGTGAAGTATTTTCAATTTCATTTAGTCACCTTCATCTACATCAACGGTACAAGTTGTTCACTTAATTAAAATAAAAAATGTACTATATAAAAAAAATATATAATATAATATAACAATGTACGAAATAAAAAAAAACACACACAAAAAAAAATATTTAAAAATATTTAGATTCTATACAAAATAACAAGGTATATAAGGTAATATGAAACATTGGGTCATCAACGAAGCGCATATTGCCATTCCATTCGTTTCATGCGGATTTCGAAGAGATTTAGTTCGAAAATTACCGAATTCGACGAAACACTGGTATTCCCTTGTGCTATATATTTGCTGAATGATATCAGAAAACAAAGGTGTATATGTAAACAACAAGCGATCATTAAATGAAAAAGATAAATATGAAAACTACGCTAATTGCTTGCTAAGTGGCTATTTTTGCAAAAAATCCCAAGATACACATGTCGCAAGTACATTTTTTTTCTGTATTATTATTTATTATCTTCCTTTATAATTAATTTTACCTATAGTTTTGCCTCCGGATTTAAACGGAAATATCAAGAGTGGTGTATGACACATTCTAAGTACCCGAGGCAGCTCGGACCGCAGTTAAAGTGAGTACATTAGTTAGAGTAGAGCAGTAGTTACAGTCAAGCCAGATAGATTTTAGCCAAATTTAAGTTTAGCTTTCTCCTATAAGCAGGAAGTATATAGTGATACCTTACTTCTTCCTTCGTTTCTACATATTTAAAAAAAAAGCCTTTTTCATGCGCAATTTTTTCAATAAATAGAGGAAATGCCTATCTTTTAAACATATAGGCACAACTGTATTCGTTATAATTAAATATTATTGCTTTTGTCGATAACAATGTTTATTTGTGTTATCTTAAACAAACAATATTATTTTAATGGGACAATAATAAGCACTAATTATGTAGCCTTGATTGACCGATCGTAGCTCGTCATTGTTTCGGTTTCAAGCACATCAATTTATACTAGCACTGTACTCTTTTGCCAATATTATAGTGGGTAATAAAGAGGCTTATAAAAGAATTAAATTAAATGAAGCCTCTTTGTATCCGCTGAAAAATATATATTTTTGAAGAAGATGTCCAATTTTGATTGTTATATATATAATTTTTACAGATTGGATTTGCACCTATATTCAAATGTATGTATTTAATATATGTTTCGAAAGTGAAATTGAACTATAAAGTTAATTAAAGTCAGTGTTTCGTTATATTTATACATTTTTTTTTAGTAAATTAGACAATACCGATGAATTTGTTTAGTTGACCTAAACTCGGAAACTACTGGTTCGAATCAAGATTTTTTAGTCTTGGCTAGTCCATTTATCGAGGAAAGCTATAGTCTACCAATAGTCTTAGTTCTCTTAGTTCCTTCCATTGAAACACGGGCACAAAGCAACATGTAAAGTTAGTTATTACAAAATAAAATTCATTTGTTCTTTGAAATTCCGAACGTTCTTTGTCTTATCAGAGAGATGGAGTAAAAATAATTAACCATCTCAATTACCGGATGCTATTCCAACAGGTATCGATTACGAAATTAACTTTACAATTACGTTTTAAAATCGATATTTACTATACCTACTATATCTATTATAGGGCAACGCTTATAAAATTACTCGTGTCCCTCACACGGTTTCCCTCTATTGGATTTTCAAGGTCATTAATTACTCACGTCCGATATACTCGGTCGCCCGATATTCGGTAGCGAGCTACTATGACATCAGGTTATAATTTGGGCTATACGAAACTGTTATTAATTTAAAATGATAACTATCTATTAATTAATGTTTTACGTTTTCTTAATAATTTGTTTGAATTGACTTTTATATTATTCTTTATTATAAATGTGAAAGATGGAAGAGGATGGATGTTTGTTGCGGGTTCACGCAAAAACTACTGAACGGATTTGTATAAAATTTTTCAATAATATAGCTTATATATCAGAATAGCACATGAGCTATAATTTATAATAAACGAATGCAATTCACTAATAAATTAATAATAAGGCATTTCAAGCGGGAGAAGCCGCGGGCAGCTGCTAGGTTGAATGTAAAGTAATGTTATTGTTCTGTTGTTATAAAGTACGTCATTCTATTTTATAATAAAATGTTATAATTAATGTTTTGTATGTTTAAGAAGTTAAATTTGAAATCAAGAAAGGTAAACAAAATTATCTGCAGTGGAGGTTGAACCCATTATGTGTATAATAATCAGCCACATAATTAATGAAAATGGTCATGGCATATATATATATATATATATATATATATATATATATATATATATATATATATATATATATATATATATATATATATATATATATATATATATATATATATATATTTAGAATATAGTTTTAATATATTTATTTAGAATATAAAAAGTCTAACCTAGCCTAATATGATCCGGTAGCAAGCAAGTGGAATAAATCTAAATCACGTAATAAGCTTTCTTAGTAGTTAACTAAAAAAAAGTGTAACATATATACTACACTTTTTTAATTAAATATTTTGTAGATGCAAAAGTATATAATATCTCTATATCAAAAAAAAAACATTGTTATTGCATAGTTGTATTATTATTTATTACCACATAAACATATTTTCGTTTTTATTAAATACCTTATGGACATCCTATTTTTCTATATGAGCAAACGTCGATGAAATCGTTATACTTTGACGATCTAATGATACGGTTAAATTCGATCGGTCATTTCATGAAGTGTGGCGATCAGTTCATGAAATCCATGAGATCATGGAATCGTCAATTCTACGATGTGGGCGCGACATTACCTACACGTTATTTTATTAAAAGGCAAATAATTCGAATATCTCGCAAAGCCACCGGCCTCACGACCGAGTCCATCTCCATGCAATCATTATCTTGCACTGGAGTTATTTTAAAATTATAATATCTCTATAACTATAGATGTATATTCCGATCAATAATATATTAATACATAATATTGAAAATAAATAATTTCTTATTTTGAAAGAATTTTCATTATCATTAAAAATATATGGCGAGTCAAACTTAGACATTGCGGATTTTGTTTTTTGGACGAAAATCTCTTATTGTGATGTTATTTTATTACCTACATAATATGTTACTCGTTAATAATGTGATTTTTGTATTCGTGTAAAAAAAATCTGATTAATAGTTGTATAGTTTATCTATTGAAAAGAAAAAAGTTTTTTGTTTTATTTTAAATAAACACTCAACTCGTATTAGAATCGATGTTTTGAAACTAAAAGTCACATATTATTTCATTTTAAGCTTTAGCGCATAAAAGTTAAGAATCTTAAGTGTAAGTAATATGTGTATAAAGTGTATAAATTAATAAATAACAAATAAAAATAAATACTAATGGTTTTTTTTTAAATTAAATGTAAATAAATAAATTAATTAAAGAAGCGGACAATACGACGAATGAGGTCGGTCGACACGACGGGACGGTTGTGGGTTCTTTTTCCAATTTCAATATATGTTAGAATATAAATTTAAATAAAATCTTACAAGAATATGTATATATAATAGTTATAGATTCAATGAACATACATTATTTAACTTATTTTCCCCAAAAGCGATTGAATTATAAATAATATTGATTATTTTCCTTAAAGTAAAAGCTATAAAAAACGCGTCACAATTTTTTATTAACCTATGACTTTAAAGTCAAGGTGAGTGTGATAATTTATTCCTTAATACCAGAGGATGAAGGGTACCCAATAACCTTACTAAGCATAATTTGTTTGTTTGCTTACATATGTTTTTTACAGTAATAAAAATATGAATACGGATTTATTACGACCATGCCCTTTTCTGCTCTCACTGTCTTTGTAATTTAATACGTTATTTTTAAAATTTTATGAAGAATATACATTTTCCATACGAGAAGTCACAATCAGTGCAAAAACGCATACAACAATGTTTATATTCATAGTGATACTTGCGAGCTCTTATGAACATTATGTACGAGTGAATTGTTTATTTATATAATAAATGTGAAGATTTCTAATTATAGCACTTATCTATAAAATGTATTATAAATTATATTAAATATACTATACTAGACTAATATACTACACTAGAGGTCATTGTGTGGCAGCGGCAATGGTTGAGTGCAACTCTGCCTTGCCTTGTTACCAGATTAAGCAAATCGAAGCTACAGCCGTCGCGATTACAGTCGGACCCTCTGCTGCTGCGCCACGATACTGAACAGTTTTTTAATGAATTATCATAATTATTTTTATTGGTAATTTCGAATTACAAGTTTAACATTATTTCATTATATGATCATGCATGCCAAATATAAATTGAACAACATTATTTACTCTTACATAATATACAATTTCAAACAATGTCAATTTTCAAAAATTATTTATAGCGTGAGTACGACTTCTCGCTAACCATTTATTTAATTTATTTTTATGAATATTTAAACTAGGCGCACATCTTCAGGTATTATAAACTTTTGGTCCCATTCCTTTAATAGTTTTGGCCATTATAGATAAATTTCGACTATATGTAAATAAAGGGCTTGAGAGGCCTTATATCACTACGTTTTGGGATTATTTTATTGTGTGTAGTAACATAGAGCGCTACGCTGTATATTAATAATTAGAGAAATTCAGTCATAATTCGTAGTTGTTTAAAATACGGTCGGGCTTGTGTGTTTCTTGTGATATCCTGGCAATAATTCGTCCTGCTTGTTTTTGAATTAGAAACAGACGCTGACAGTCTGCACCACGACCCCATAAGTCTATACCATACTGCAAAGGTGCCTGAACTGATGCAAAGTAGAGAGCTCAAACTCCATCTACGGATAAGTTTGATGCTACAAAGTTGACGGCCCAACGCAAAACATATCGAGGACACCTTTGTAGTTACCATATCTATGTGCTCATCCCATTTGGGACTATGGTCCACGCGAAAATATGGAAATGATGGAATGAACTTGGTTAATGAAGATTTCTCTTATTTTTACATTTAGCAGTCTTTCATTTCTACCTGCAAGGTTAAACTTTATAAATTGAGTTATTTCAATTTCAGTTTACGTATAATTTTTTTTAATTTACCACATCAAATCTTAGGAACAGAGCTGTTTAACAGTCGGTTTTCGGTACCGCTCGTGCTTTATACGTGATAAAGAAAAAAAAATTAAAGTTGTTTGATTAATATGTATAATAAATAAAGATAGCATGTACTAAGATATAATATAGATATAGATAATGAACGACCAACTTTAAATTCATGAAAGATCTAAAGCAGCAAAATTAGCGAAACCACTAATTCAACGGTAACGTTAACGGTAACAGTGTTTAACTATTCACTACTACATACAAGAAAAACACGTATTTATTAGTTAAAGCTTGTATACCATTTGTGGTAAAAAATGATCATAAAAGAAGAATTTTCAATTAATATATGATATACATCAAATTTTACATAGAGCAAAAGCTTCATCAGAAATACTTAGGTTCAGATGTACTTTTCTACTGATCTAATTAAAACACAAGTGGAAGTATAAATTATATAAACGTGCTATAATTTTTTATTCAAATAAAATTATATTTTTTTTATATTTTTTAAATACATCCATATATTATATACTTTATTGATTCATGTTTTCTCTACTCAGCCGGTTATGCCGGTATTTCCCATATCGATGATAAAGAATGATGCATCTTTTTTTTAACTTAAATATAGAAAAAAATATTTTTTAAAAATAAAGACAGATAAATAAATAATTTCAAGAAACCCACATCTAAAGAAATAATCGTGCGATACGTATTACGTCATTTTATGTTATTTATCAAACATAAAATTCTTTTAATATTAAATTCCATGCTAACTTAAAGCCAGCGCTAACTTAATATTTAATAAGTTAGCTTTATCTGTATGTACATATATGTAGTATTCTGTGCCAAATTCTAAGGGACACAGTTGTCGGGCAGCGAAAACTAGCAGCAAAGTCGTAGTATGAAAATTTAATCATTTCATTATCCAAACTGCGAATTGGTTTAAAATGAATAATTAATATTGGCTTTTGGCCGTCAAATTGAGACCGCGGGGACTAACGTATGTTATTTTACTTAAACGTTTCAGTAAATTAAATGCTTTAGTAGATATTATTTTGGTACAACTCTTTAGAACGATAGCATTTGAATTCAACAAATTGCAAGGTCATTGTATTTTCCACATTTTAATTTAAATTGAAAAAGAGGCATAAGGCATGTGTTACGAAACTGAAACAATTAAATAATATATATTTTAGTATAATTTTGCCGAGTATTTTTGCTAAAATATTACCCTGTTACTTCGCAAAGTATTTATTAGACGAGGTAACAGGCATATCGTCGGTATAGGTATAAAGTGTTCAAATGATAAAACCGGTCTGCTTAGATTAACTTGTAATAATAGATTGACTCGTAAGAACGTTTTATTTCGGTTCAATATAGCCTTCAAGCTGCATAGCAGAGTAGACAAAGATATAATGTCAAGCCACTTCATTCTCCGCTCTCCACTTAAATTCCAGTGGTTCACAACTGGAATCAACGCCCAACTTTGTCTTACATGAGATGAAATTAAAATAATCCATAAATAATAATATCTATGATATTATAGATTCTAGATCTATTATAGAATTTTCAAAATATACAAATTCCACAAAATAAAGAATGGAATATTACATATTTTAATACGATGGGAAATAAGCCGCACCTCCTGTTAATTAATTAAGCGATTTTTGTCACGCTCAACCGCTCGACCCGTTCGAGGCGTGACCGAGAATCACAGAATTAGTAATTAAATAAAATATTTGTATTTGTATTTAAAAAAATATAAGCTTCCTATAATTAATAAAACTTTATCAGCTTTTTGTGGATAGAAATATTTGTGGGCTTATAAAACATTTTGCAAATAGTGAATCTTAACTTAATGTGTATACCAATATTCAATATTTTGTCATTAAATAAGTGATAAAATTTTGTAAACGTAAAGTCAATTGCAGGACGCAAATCAAATCAAAATTTTATAATTTATATTTCTAAATTCCCATCTAACTTATAAATGCAAAACTATTATAAAGATAGATCATGAACATATTAAATAAATTAAATTATTAATTTGAATTCTATTGAATTTGAAAAATAATTATAAATTTCACTAATAGGTTTGTTTATTTATATTTAACATGTAAAAGGATATAAAAGCTTATATTGTTAGCTTCGAAGGCTCCAAGTTCCACTAAGCTCGAAAGTATATACAGAATTTCAATAAATCTTAATTTTATTAAAGCACCGTGTACTTGAAAGTATAGTTATCTTTAAGCATTCAATACTGAAAACAGTATAGCAAAAGCTATAGACACATATTTTTTTGGAAATATAATAAACCTAGATAGAACCTTGTGCAATCCGTTCTTCATTTTCAGAGAGTAATCCACTACACCCTGATAGCTTGAAATGTGTAAATCTTTTTTTGATAAAATTTTGGCCAAGTGTCTCTATATGAATATATGTTTTATTGGATCTCATGAAAATATAAAATTTGTGCAGAAAATAAAATGATTGTTGCTGTTTTGGTACTGCTCATTTTATTCCAAGGCAAGGTTTTATTAATATTATACTTTTTTTAAATAATAATATACTCGAGCGAGGCCAAGGTGTGCCACTTATATATTATAAAAGACTTTGTATGCCTATAGTTATTATTAGAATATTACTACTCTAGTAAATAAGGTAAACTAGGTAAATTACCATAAAATAATTGAAGTACATACCAGATTTTATAGCTATTAAATAAATGTAGGCAGACTGTTACAAGTATATTATACATACACAAACATAACCAATATGTACAAAACTCTATCATAAATGTACAAACATAAGAAAACCATAAATCCAAAGGCACGGATGCCAAAAGTCTGTGGTGAAAAAACAAAAGAGATATAAAAAAAAATTTAAAAAAAAACAAAAATCGTAGTCAAATTATAGTGCTTTTTATCTAAATTTGGCATTGTGTTGAGTGGCGGAACTCAACGCTGCATTTTGTCATATCAGTTACGCTATTATAGTCGGAGGCTACTGCGCTACGCTGGCCTCAATCAATAAGTATTAATTATTAAGTCATACATTTTTTCAGCTTCGCGCTGAATAAGTTAACATAACATTCCCTTTTCTGTAGTATTTTATTTCCTTTTTCAATAAAATATACAAGTCAATGCAAGAAATTGTATCAAGTAGTGATTTTTTTTTTCAAAGTTTGTTCCTAAACTTATAACGAAGCTTAGTAAGTTAGTAAAGTAAGTACGAAACATGTCATACTAAAGACTATTAACGACTTAAAAGCTTAAACTAAGGTTACTATGAAGATAATTACAGGAAGGATCATGATACTTCACTTCACATAATATGAATGCAAGTATTTATTACAATTTAGATTAGAGAGAACTGGTAAGACTATCCATTTGCTATTTCAACTTGAAACGAACTATTGTGTGTTGAGTAGTTGAGCTCGACTTATCATTTTATCTTACAGAAATGAAAATAATGAATAATTCCCAATAGGGATTGAAGTCATAACCATCGTGTTTAATGTTAGACGACGTATTCTACGCCACTTTCGTACGCGACGTATTCTACGTCATAGCATCTGTAGCACACTGATGCCACAATGGGTAAAAAAATAGAAAACATCAACAGTTTCAGAAAAATATTACTTTTAGTTTTTATACATACTACGTTATATTACGGTACAGTAGTTCAAAGTATATAAAACGTGGTGTATGCGTTAAAACTTTTTTTTTAACTTCATCCTCCCTTATGTCGTCCTCCTCTTGTTCTACTGAGGTAATTTAAGTTCAGTCCTCCATTATCTGTTGGATATGGCGTGTTGGGTGGCGGTCCCCATCACCGCATTTGTCGCCACTTTTCACAGCAGCGAGGACGCACTGGTGACCGTATTGACCAACATCGTGGGACATAACAACATAACACATAGTGCTCGTGGAAGATGGAATGTAGCAGCCCTTCCCTATTTAAGCAATTAACTCGAATAAAATGATATAAACTAAGTATTGATTAAGAGTCTACATTCTCCACTTTCCGTATATTTTTAGTATAAGTGCAGTAGTTCCTTGTCGCGTTGCCTTGTTATATAGGGGAAATGAAAATAGTTCTAAATAACGCTAATTTCCTGATGCAGATCGAGCCCACAGCAATTGCTTTTACAGTCAGGCATTGTTCCAGTTTGCCACAATGGCATATGAAATTTTATTTAACCGCCCGCTTGAACTGTACGATTATTTATTTAGTAAACTGAATTGCGTTCGCTTGGATTTTTTTACATCACATTACAAATATTCGACGTTTCACAAATTTACTCTGATATATTATATTGGCTTATATTATAGCTATATAATGCGTAAATATAAACGTATCCTAATACGTATTAAAATAAATCTTTTTTGTGTATAATGGCGAAAGTTAATGTTATGACTGCTGATATATTGGTCAACTTTGAAATGATCACTACCTTCTTTCTTCTTCTCCATCCTTCCTCTATAAACGAACTATACTCTACATACAACATACAAATCTTTTTTCAATTCGAACCAGTAAACACTTTGCGCTATTAGCGCTTTCACGAAACACCCTTGAGCTTTATAATATTTGTATGAAGCATATATAAAAAGAACCACTTTACATTTCTTCTATCTAAAGACATATCTTACCGGAAATTAAACAACACTGCATATATATATATATATATATATATATATATATATATATTATATATATATATATATATATGCAGTGTTGTTTAATTTCGGTAAGATAGGTCTTTAGATATGTCTTTAGATATATATATATATATATATATATATATATATATATATATATATATAATATATATATATATATATATAATATATATATATGTCTTTAGATATATATATATATATATACTTATATATATATATATATATATATATACGATAGAAAACTGTCCAAACGTGGCCATGAGTGTTAAATTTTTTTTTTAATCATTTGACTGGGTAACTCTATCCCTCTGACGGAAAGCCACCACAGAGTCAAGAATTTTAACGATGTAATATTATATTTATAGCAATTAATGAACAAAATACTCTCTATTTGATATCAAAGTAGTCGAACGAGGCGACGTGCCATACGACCGTGACATTTTAAAAACTTTCTCCTTTTACTATTTTGCTTGTAACACGAGAACGCGCTGAAATGATTTTGCTTTTTTTAAACTATTAACACTCTAGCAGATTTAACATTTATAATTACATTGTATATAATGTCTTAATAATGCTTAATATTTTTTGTTGTTTTTTTTTTCATTTTACATTTCTGTAATTATCACTTGGTACCTATACACAAAGACTTAAATCGGAAGTGTACATTTACATTCGGACAACTAAAGTTTGTCGCAGGAAGAGCATTTATTTACATTGTTATTAATATGTCACGAATAAAAAAAATACATTTTAAAAATAATAATTCAGGTGTGAAAGATAAGTTTAAATATATATATATATATATATATATATATATATATATATATATATATATATATATATATATATATATATATATATATATATATATATATATATATATATATATATATATATATAATTTCCTCGGTTCGTTACTTTTTCCCTATTATATATAGCTGCTACACAAGAAACTATGCTATATGTAACTGCAACGTATAATATAATATGTAATTGTGGGGTGTAATTGTAAAATTGTAAAATTTACAATTGTCGAACTTTGTTGGGGCCCCTTGGATTTGGGTAACCGTTACATTTTTATACTACGGCCAATATTTGGGTAAAATTAAAAATACTATCCGGATGCCATATAAAACACAATATTCGTAAAAACTAAACTTCAAATAGGTACTTACAATACGAATTAATTAAATAACTAATAAATCTTTATTAACATACATAATATTAATTTATTGTATCATGATAATATTATAATTCATTAATTAATGAGTCCGATACACTTCTGGTAATATATGATAAGCGACGTAACTGCTCCTATTTACACATTGTTAAAAGCTTTTAAAAGTTAATTAAACGTTTTCCATATAAATGCTGTTTCTAAGAGAAACTTGGAAATATCATCAACAAACTATCTCCCAACTCCATCGTCAGGTGATGGGATCTATCACCTAACGATGCAAGCAAATTATATTTACCAAATTTTTAATTTACGCAATGATATAAAAAAAACGAATATAAAAAGCTACTATTAACTCAATTTGTCTCTTCTATCAGTTAAATTATAATTTAATTAAAATAATTTCTCTTTGATAAACGTATTTCAGCAACTAAATCTATAAATAACTCTACAAAAAATGTATATTTTTTTTAATAAAATGTACATAATATATTATTATCTATATCCGAAGAAATAGAAATATTAAATCATGAACCATCGCAATAAATTTGTACATTTGTTTTTATAGTCATAAAACACTTCTTGTATGAAATTTATATAGTCCAGGTAAGAAAAGCTCAAGTTTACTTTGCTAACAAAGTTGGTTTATAGTCCAACATGATTTCCATTTTAGTAAAACTAAAAGAAAACTGTTATATTTTTTATCTTTATATTTTACTTAACTGCTTAAAAGTTACTTGTTTTTTCTAATTTAATAGATCAGCGTGGTCCATGGTTGCCTATTTTCTAGGAAGGTGTGATTCCGAGGGTGGTAGCTGGCCGGGGGTTCAACTTTGGTGCGGTCGAAAGCATGGGCTTGTGTTTGAATCGCACTTTGCTGGTCGGAATGGAAAAACAAAATGTATCGCGGGTGTCACCTTAATATGACACTTTAACTTACGACAGGTTAACTTACGGCGCGTTGGCGATCTTTTTCCTTTGGGAGGAAGATATAGTATGAGGAGGTAACTAATCATTTGACTCTTTTGTTTTTTTATTTACAACATGGACAGATGAGAAATTCTTGCAACTAAAGATCCAGCATAATGTAGCGTGTCTTGATTTTTTTTTGGTAACCTTTTAATAACGACAAATAAATGGCGCTCGTCTTCCAAGGCATTACTTTCTTAAGTACTAATTACATATATATGTCGTGACTATAATGTTATTATGACAAGAGAAAAAAGGTTATACTACTCTTAAAAAAATAATAATTCACACAATCAATCGGCCATTTGGGATTATTTTAGTTTTGATTATTAATTTTATTAATTAAAAATTAAATGTTACACATAATGTAATTTTAAAAATACATAAAATACGTTGTCGTATAATACGTAATAAGCAACTAGCTGCTCTCATAAAATACGTAAGAAGCAATTAGCTGTCTAATTGTAATTTAATTACATTCTAGCATATTCGATAAAAAAATTATGATTAATTAAACGTTAAGCTCATAATAAAGCATTATGTCAAACTGGCAATTGTGGTTGTAACAGCACGAACTAAAATGCTTAGTTGAAGACTATTAGTCTTGAGCTAATGCAACTTGAGCTTCATCCACTTAATGTGTGGAGAAATAGCTTTAATATGCTATGTAAGATAAATGAAACATTTTGGATGTTACATCTAAAATTTTCTTCATAGTACATTACAGGTTGTTGTGACGCAGCGGCACCGTCTGACTGTAAATGCAACGATTGTAGATTAGTATCTCATTCAGATGAAAGAAGTATTGTTTTTTTCTTATTTTTAACAGAGTTTTAATCCTAGGTTACCCATAAGGAGACGTAAACGCCACCAACATTCACACCAATGTATGAAACCTATAGACTTAAAAAATGAGAAACTACTGTGACTGATAAAACTTAATTTATATCAAGGAAGAGAAGAAAAATCACAAAAAGGCACGGACAATCAAAGTCAAGAGAAAAAATAACTTAAATTCTCTCTTCCTATCCGCTACATCCTGTATTTAGCATACACAGAATGTATAAAGCATGTACAGAATGTGGCGCCATGATAAAAGATTTACACTTTAAATAATATTTAGTAGTGTTAACAAGTACTTATGAATACACAAATATCAAGTAGCTTTATAATATAGTAACCTCTATATAAATGATAATTCGTAATAGCATCTGAATAGCTTACTCTCACAGTTCATGCCCATGGGTAGTACTTAGTGTTCTAAAGTGATCGAGGAATCGTTTACCTGTTCTTTGATATAAAATTAAATATACAATATATATTATGTCATATGTTATAGTAACAATACAAATGTCCAAAAAAAAATTGCTAACATGTCAGTTTAAGCTTTTTACCTTTCGTGTTAGATCTACATATGTCTAAAGGGTAATTGTAGTGTCTAGGCACTCCACTTACGTACATCAGTTTCCGTGCGATGAAGAGATTTTGTGTTGAGTGGCAAAAATTAATAACGCATTTTGATATACTTCATCATCATTTAACATATCCAAATATCGCTATCAATAGACTCGAAATCGCTTCTATGACCCAACCAACTGACCAAATAACAATTTTTCATTTAAGCATGAGTGAAGCAATTTATTTCTAAAATGGTGTAAATTGTGGTAGAGAACTTAGAAAATGCATTTTCTTTACGTGAGCCACATACGTATTGTACAAATTTTAAGCTCAAAATTTTTTAAACAATGAAATAAAACGTTATTAACTAAAATCATTTATAAAATAAAAGAGTACAATATTATTTTATATAAAAATATCATATAAAATAGTCAAGCAATTTGACGATTTTAAGAGTAAAGAATGATAAATAGTAACTTCTATTGTATAATTTACTGTAGAGTCATTTTAGTAAATATCTTACAATGTAATATCACTATACATAAACTCGATCCTTGTCATATATACACACATACAAATATACACATGTACCCATACATACATATTACATAATATATATATAAATACATATATATATATATATATATATATATATATATATATATATATATATATATATATATATATATATATATATATATATATATATACATATATATATATATATATATATATATTATATATATATATATATATATATATATATATATACATATATATATATATATATACATATATATACAATACACATAGTTATGAATTAACAATAAAAATGTTTAAATGAAACATCAATAAAGGTGTTAACAAACGAACGCCATACAATCGTGATATTACACATCATGATGTCATTTGCAATGCAAATACTAGTGAAAGGTGAGATCTTGTACGGCCGTACGACAATCGTCTTAGTCACTTATTGTACATTTCAGGGGATGTCAAATATAGAAGTGGCAAAACAATTTGAGAATATATATATATATATATATATATATATATATATATATATATATATATATATATATATATATATATATATATATATATATATATATATATATATATATATATATATATATAATAATAGAAACCGATTCAACGAAATTGCGACAAACTGTTAAGATTAATCTAAATTTACATAAAAATTGTTTTATGTTGTATGGAGAAACTCGACGGCACTGTCCCCTAGCTATATTTTATGTCCTTTCTTTATATAATATTGTTATATAATTCTTAAATATTACGCTTGTTACGTGTAGCAAAAAAAAAGGAAATTTCCCATAGAAGATACAGACTACATGACATAATTATTGACATATTACAGAATGGAGCACTAAGCGCTACGATCTCTGTATACTGTTATCTCGTTCGCCTAGTCCACTTTCATCAACCTCTTCATATATACCGAGGAAGAGAGGAGAGTTATTACATTTTACATGACCTTTCCGAAGGTCAACCAACATCTCCTCCAACCTCCATACAACTCACTCTAGCATTATATATTATGAAATGCTATTAAATGTCAATCATACTAATAACAATACTTGCATATCCATGTTTTAAAACACCTGCATACTTGTCATTCGGTTTCAATGCATTTCTAGTTTTATTAGCTCAGAAATAAAGTTGATTTTAGATAAAACTTATGTAAATAAAGTTAATTTTATCGCTTCTTTGTTTATTTAAACGTTCGTTTAAGTAGCCGGTTAAATGAATATTACTCCAGTTACATAAAATTAGAAATGAATTCAAAACGTAACTTCTTAACATATTAAAATCTTTATTATGAATGTGAAATAAACGTGAAGTATAATGAATGCAGTTTGTTATGAATTTATAAATATTTTTAAAAAAGAAAGTTTTTAATAAAAGATTAAAAATAATTTTCATATTCAAACTTAAATGTGCTGTAATTGAATAAATAAAAAGCTCTTTTAATGTTTTAATGGTTTTGATGAATAATTATATAAATTAATGAGAGATTTTGAAGTTTAGTTTATAATATATAGGATATCTATACAGGGGAAAAGTATATCAGCAAGATGAAGCAAAAAAAAAAAATTAGAAATATTGAGCCTATTTTGAAAAAACAAATAATTAATTCTTCTTCTTCCACTTAACATTATCCCGGCCTATTGCCAGGGTCTGCTTTCCTACTTAGTCTACTCCACTTTGCACGGTCTTGAGCATCCTCAGTGGTTAGTCCATTGGCTCTCATGTCATGCGTCACGACGTCCAGTCATCGCTTCCTTGGGCGTCCGGGTGGTCTTACTCCAGGGACAGACATATCAAGGCATTTTCTTCCGACGTAGTTCTTAGGCCGGCGCAAAACGTGGCCATACCATCTCAGACGACGCTCTTGGAGCTTATCCGCTACGTCACGGACCCCAAGACTACCTCGAATGAATGTGTTGCGTATGCGGTCAGCCCGAGTAACGCCACACATCGACCTCAGCATCTTCATCTCCGTTACGTGAAGCTCCTGAGTGTGCCGAGATAATGCTGGCCAACATTCGCTGCCGTATAGAAGAACTGGTCGGATCATGCTCTTGTATATAGCGATTGCGATCGCAGACCACACCAGTGACCTCCCGCCATTTGGCCCAAGCAGCGCTAACCCGGGCGTGGACATCGTAGTCAATGCATAATGGATCCAAGGTACCTGAACTTCTCCGACTTAACGGCTGGCTCAGGCCCGATGTGGATGGTGCTCGAGTCTGGGTTCCCGCAAGCCATGTACTCGGTCTTTGACACATTCAGTTTAAGACTACCGTTCTCAAGCGCACCCTTTCAAGCATTCACTTTACGCTCCAGCATCAGTCGGTTCTCGTCAATGAGTACTATGTCATCGGCATACATCATCAGTCATGGAGGCTGGTCCTGGCTGATGATGTATGCCGATGACATAGTACTCATTGACGTTGATTGTACACAATTTATTGTACAGAATTTATTGTATTGAGTACGTTAATTGTACAGAAAATTTCAAGGAACTTTTATTTTATATTACACAAAATTTAATATGTTAAGACGTTGAAGTTAAATCCTTTGAACACTCTAAGCGTTTAACCAGTTTACGAGTGCTTTTTAGTGTTACTTGAAGCTTTATTGTTTGGTCTCGAAGCAATCTACTCAGGTTGCGAGTTTACACAGCCGTTAACTTTTTTTCCTATATATCTTTTGTCAAATAAGTGAAAAAGGTAACAAGACAAAGCGCGACGTTGAGTTCCGCCCTCCAACGCAAGGACAGTCTTAGCACTAGGTTCTATCTGTCTATGCTGCCATATGCGGGAAATAGTGTGAAGCTATCTTCTTTGAAATAAGTTACAATTTGAAAAACACATAAATAATATAAAAATTTAATATTTTGTTTTCATCCTGTCTATTTTGAGCAAATTTGCTATATTTATAGTAAAATTATATACCTTCATCGATACTATCAATTCTATACTATAATAAAAGAATAAATGAATATATCTAAAAAATGTATATATCTGTACATTTATTATTTTTACGAGGAAGTAATAGATTTTTAAATCTTTTGTCTATTTGTTTGTCTGTCTGTCTATTTGCTTGTCAATCTGTCAGTTTGGCGTTCTGTCTGTTCGGAAATACGAGACGGACTTGAATGAGTATTAATGTTAATTATTTGTTAATGTTTGTATTTAGTCTTTATATGAATTTCTTCGCCATTCTTAAAGAACTGAACTGAACTAAATGAATATTTTTTTACGCTGTTTAAAGATATTGAGCGTGTTCAATTCCCATATTCATTCTATGATGTTTTATATAACCTTTGTAAATTAAATCAATTGAGAACAAATTACGTCCACTGGCCGAACTGTTCTCATCTCTTCAAAAATTGGAAATAATTTTACTACCTTTAACTTTAACATTAATTTCTAGAACATAAGTACGTACTTTTAAAGTACGTACTTATGTTCTAGAAATAAATTAATTATAATTCTAGAATAAAAGCTTGGCTCTAAGCTCGAAGTAATTATTTACTTTAAAATTATGATTTTTAGGGATATTTTTTTCCTAGGCAACTGTTCTGACATTCAAGTTTATTTCATACAAAAATATAATATTAATTTCAGCTATGAATATTATGTTATAATGTTAGTTTCATAAAATTTTCAAATACGTGGTAAATATTATTTTTGTCCCTAAAAGGGAAACCCCTTTTAAAGCATCCTAAATAGATAGAAAGTCAGGAAACACTAAAGTAATTTTAAATGTTCTATTTTCAATCAATTAGATCACACCTTTATTTCATTTCTTTTTTGCCAGTAAACTAGATAAGGATAATAGAGTGATACATCACCACGAGAATAAAAAATAAAATGCATAAAGCCTAAAATACTTTAATTAAAAGGAAGTATACTTATGAAGCGACAAGCGGAGATAACGAAAGGCTCGCTTCCCATATGGCCGATATTCAACGCACTATAGTACCTTCACACTATGGCTGCATCAAACTTTTGAAATTGTATATTCTGTAATTTTTATGCTCATACAAAAAATACAAATTAATATATAAAATATTAACAATAAATTTTAAATTTAGTTCAAAATTATAGTATTCTGAAATATTATATTTATTGAAACTTTATTACCTATTGATACTACAAAAATTGAAGTTACTATGCCGATTTGTCACAGTGGTGATATAACACATAGTTGTAATGATTTGTATATCATAAATATAAAACTGTATGGCATATATATATATATATATATATATATATATATATATATATATATATATATATATATATATATATATATATATATATATATATATATATATATATATACACACACATATATATATAGGATCCTAATCCATTTGAACCCAGAATAACCAATTCAACCTGCGATTTTTTTACGGGTACATATACATAAAATGTCAATAGTTACAAATACTTTAATTTATTGTTACAAAAATAAAATAGTCATATGAACCGTCTGTTTATGTAACTATACAATAGGCAAACGTATACTTGTATACTCTAGTTGCTATACTGAGAAGGTTTAAGCTTTTTAGGTCAAAAGCACTCTTTACATGTTTTATTCCTGGTTGCCTCTTCGCTGTTTTGTGTTAAGTAACCAGTTATAATAAATATTCTTAAAATATAAAATAATATTGTTTTTATTATATACATACAAGTAAAGGTTTATTGCTATTTGTGATTATTTGAAAAAAAAGTTCACAGTCAGAGAACTGACGGAAAATATGGAATACAAGTTCATTATAAGATATTAATATATTTTCATATATTCACTATTCATCTCTTTTCAATACTATAACAATCTATAATGTAAAGACGAAGGACATAGTTAAAAATATTGTTCGAAGTGAGAATTGAATCTATAACCAACGTGTTGACTTAGTTACATTTCATATACAATCCGAAAGTGTAACATTCTATGAATCAAATTTGGAGATCAATCTTAGACATACCATACTTACCAAGTTGGGTAATCATTTCACGGTACACGTTAAAGGCCGTTTAGAGAGATAAGGAACAAGTACTAGGTAGATAGGCAGTAAGTAGGTTCTCTTAGGTCATACACCCACTAATAGCCGGTCGAACGGCCTTACATAGGGTTGGCAGCTGTAACTCATACAATGGGGCGCTATTGTTATAGAAACAATATAGTTATTTAATATTTTACAGTAAGTCAGTCAGTCAGTCAGTTAGTTTAATATTTTACTTATCCATTTACTGAATCAAACTCTTTTACTAGAAAGTTTTATTATTTATTTTATTTAAAATTATGATTTTTTTCATATGCAATTTTTATATAATTTGTATAGATATATCTGATATCTGATAATAGATATATTTGATATCTATCTGACTATGATTATGGCCGACTAGCCAACTAGTCGGTTATGAAGAAGTCGACTAGCCGGCACACTAATCGGCCAAATCTAACATAAGTGATGATCCCGAGAGCAAAAATGGTCCCACAGTACCTTCAATAAAGGTGTATATATTGAAAATTTAAAAAAAAAAATAATAAAATATTCATGATAACAAATCTTTACGGTGCTGCTAGGTCTGCTGATAGTAAGTGGCAGTACTCAGAGGTCTCGAAATTTTATACAAGCAAAAAAATCATTGTTGACGTCATCAATTTGTTTTCTTTTCAAGTAATTTTATAAAATGATAAAAAAAATGCTGTTTTATTTTATTAAATGTGTACGACATTTAATAAAATAAAACTATTAACAAGCCATCAGAATTTTTATTTAAGTACTTAATGATAATTACAAATAAATTAAGAAGCTAAGTCGGTGCTCTTGGCCGAGTATCCGCCGACTAGTTGGTTAGTGCATCTCTAATAATTATTTGTGAATGTAATTCAAAATAATGATCACAAGAAATAACTACGTCATACGTCCGTCATATGTGTAAAACGTAAGGGCTTCAAATGAAATTCATTGACAGATATGTACATTGTGCGCTATTCCTTTTATTTCTAATATCTCAGTTTTTACCGATATGACTATGTAGAGCCAACATACGATTTTGCCTCATATAGGGAGTGGAAAAAAGGTCAAATAATCTAGGTTATAACTAAAATGAACCTATGTGAAATTAATAAGAATAATTTTACACAGTGTTTTATAATATACAAAGTTTTACAGAAACCCCTTCCTTCCTTACATTTCCTTTTTTAAATTGCTTCACTGTGTATCTCCCATATAACAACGTAGGTAGGTATAGGGAACCTAGAGTCAAGACACTGGGTCGCAATCGTTTCACTCTACTTCTTAGTGTATAATAGAACGCCGCACTTAATCTTGTTACCAGAGCAAAGAAATGAAAATAATGCATGAGTAGGAATCGAACCCACAACAGTAACGTCGCTGTACCACTACACCACATCATGCCCTCATTTATATATCCTAGGTTGAATTATATCTTCTGGAAAATGTCATCTATTTTTATTCATTATATACCTTCTTGCTCGTTTTCTTTTAAAGTCATTAGCATAAACTATGTTTTGTATAAATCATTTTATGTAAATCACTGAATCACTGACATTTACCGCCATAATGTTTTATAACATGTTTCAATTTTATTTGTAATGCCTTATAATTTATAAATAGCATTTGAAAACCCTACCTTGAGTTGGATATACGCCACGCCAAATAAGGTTCACGGAAAAGTATTGTTCGACAACATTCCTTAAGCGGACCCACCTCGAGTTACGTTACATTCGCTCATAGCTAATATTTCTATAGCATAATATTTCTATAATTATATTATATTTTTCATTTCTTTCTGTGGCACTGTTATTTGTAACATAATATACCTAATAAGGCTAATAAACACATAAATCATTGTTTTATAGCATTAGCAAAGAAATACGTAACTTATGTTATTTTTAAACATTAAAGTAAACGGCGATAATATTGTGGCTATGCTGTGATAAATCTACTGAACCATGGCACTTAAGGATCCTTATAAAAATAAGTGGAATGTAGTCAACAAAATAATTATTAGCTTTATTTTATAATTTTTGGGGTAAGGAGGAGACCTTGCCTACTGGCAAAATATATATTTCAATAAGCCGTCTATTTGTCATGTACATTGATCCCTAACAGTTGAATTATGGCAACTCCATAATTTGGTTGGTATTTAATTTACTATTTAATTAAAATAAATTATTGCACTCCTTGCTTTTATAATTATTCGGGTACATGACTATTCTTTTGTAAGGATTGAAAATTGTAATAACCATATCTATAATATCCGAGTTCCATCCGGATGTTTTGTGCTGATTTACTTTTTCTTTTTTTCTTCATACGAAATATCAATGGTCCTTAGTACATCTAAGGCCAAGAATAAATCGCCAATAATATTTGGAAAAATCTACACATTAAGCACTAAATTACCACATAACTATATTATAATTAACCACATTACTATTTGCTAAGCCGTTAAGAAATTTCTTTAAAATTTAATACACCTAATAAGCTATTGGTTTTAGTATTTCATAATAAATATTAGTTTTTAGCTTAAAAGTAACTAGCTTCACGATGTATCCCGCATATAGCAGGGTAGGCAGATGAAATCTAGTGATAAGAAACTCCGTTCTCCACTTTCTGCCCAATTTTCAAGACTGCGTGCTTAGTGGTGGAGATCAAATGTTCTTTCCAAAATATAGAAAATATTGAGCCCTGCCTCTGAATATTACGAATTGAGGGGAAAGAGGTGAACGGAGTGTCTTAACACTAAGTTCCCTTTACCTACCTTAATATGTGCAGAATACAGCGTGAAGATAAACAATACTTATTTACATGTACTATCAGAAAAATCAGTAGCGTGAGAAATGTAGAGATTGCCAGAACAAATATTAGTACACCGCACACGTTCGTAAAACATTACGCCATGACCACAATTCAAATATATGTATAAGCCTCTTCTATTACACTGTTAATGCTATATTTAGACATAGATATTATTTTATTAGTTCAGTTCATTTAATATCTTATTTTATTTTTATATAATTTTTAGATTTATTTTGACACTTAAGTGTAAAAATGTTTATATATTGAAATGTATCAAAATTCATTTAAAATTCTAATAAAAAATGTTAAAATAAAAATAAAAATTGGTCAGTTTTCATAAAATTAAACCAGGCTGACAAAATAGATTATTAAAATAATTACTTAAATAATTAAGCACACAATACTTGATTGACTCGCTGATTTGTCCATGATTAGGCCCAACTTAGTGCACATTTATGATATATTCTTATAAAGTACCTGAAAAGATATAAAAAATATTAATAATATAATCATTAGCCTAAGAGATACATACGTAATTAGTTTTTCAGTTTCAATAAACTCTTTTACGAATAAAATAAATACCTGGAGTTACAATGGAACTCACAATAATATCCTTACCAAATGTACAAAGGAGAACTTATTTAAAAATAACTATAGTTTTAAGCCTCTGGCTTTATTCTTTATCTGCTAGGCAGGGAGAGAGAGCATAGTGTTACGACACTGCATTCCACATTCTGCCCATTCCTCATGCCCAAACCACCACGTTTACTGGTGGGGGAAAATAATTCTATTTCACGAGAAGGGATAGTATATTCAACCATCGCCTTTGTCAGATACTATTCCACTATATCCGCATAAGCCTAGATGAACGACAAAAAAATACTAAGTTTAATTTAACTTAATTTTAAATTGAATAAGAACTAGCATTACACATCGGTGTAACTGTCTGTCGTAAAGAATATCACGCATATCGTCCATTGTGTGAATTTAAAATAGAGTACGCAGACAGATTTGTCGCTATTTTTTTTTACTATAACAACGTGTTTCGTCTGCGGCGTAACGATCATTACATTCCTTAAAATTTACATAAAAAGCTAATATTTTCGCAGAGAACATTAGAGGTGGTTTTTATATATTAAGTTGTTACCCTCGCCTTAGATACCTATTCGTGATTTATAATTTATCAATTTAAAAATTCATTTTAAAAAAATAAGTTTTCCCACTAAATAGGGAAATGTCAATAATTTAAATATAACTCGTCGAGTGAAAAGTCGAATTTATTATCCGCATACGTAACTGGTCTGGTCTTTGTTGTAATATATATATATATATATATATATATATATATATATATATATATATATATATATATATATATATATATATATATATATATATATATATATATATATATATATATATATATGCCTTGAAAATAGATAAATAGATTAAAATGGCGTTTGTATTGCTGGAGCCATATGTATAAAGCTTCAATGTGGAGTCCAAAATAAAAAAAAATATTGAAACCAATTGAGCCCCAGGCGCAACAAATAAAATAAGAAAAAAATATGTGGTACATTCGCTTTGGAAACATTAAAACGAGTCTATATCGAAATGTGTCATGTAGGAGAACTTCGACTACCGAAAATGCGTTCTTTCTTATATTGAGTTCTATTATGAGTCGTACATAGATAGATGATCGTAAAATAATAAATATTTATCAAAATGGTATATAAATTTTATATGTACAACTGAAATTGCAAGATAAACAGCAATTAAAGCAATAAAATATATTAATATCTCTAAGGATACGAGTGTATATGTATCTAAATACTCTTATCAATTTAGTTAGCCTTTACCTGTGGCTTCGCTTGGCTCCCGTGGTGTCAAGTCAAGTCAGTCAAAAATTTCAATTCAAAATACCAGTTAATGAGATAAGATCGTTCAACGAAACCAACTCGTCAGCTCTAATATATTGATAAAAAATATAGATTTTACTAATAAAAGAAAACTATTCCAGTGAAACTGATTTATTAATGCATATGGAACTTTCTATACTTATTTAGACCATATCGATTTGCTCGATATATATAGGGTAAATATATAAGCTAAATTGGCAACACTAATATGAAAAGGCAGACAAAGTGTCTGAATTAAAAGGCAACAGCTGAGCGTTCGATTCCTTCTCAGGCAGATTGAATTAATTTTATTTTCTTAACAAGTTGATGCGTTGATCAATATCCCGAAGGATGGATAGTGGGTAACGGAGTATCTCAACTCTTGGTTTTCCCTGCCTACCCTGATACGATATACGTCATATAACGTGAAGCTCGAAAAAAGGCTAAAATGGAAATAAAGTTTAAATTGATGAATTTTAACTACTCTAACTGCACTTTGCGTTAACGAATTAAGTAACTACGTTAAACGTTAATGGTTATTGCCAAGCAAACTAGCTCTCGAGGGCATCTAAACTAAGTCAGAGAAAATGAAAACTGTATCGGACATTGTGGTAGACTTTGATAGTAAATTTTTAATGTACACTGTTCATTAAAATTTTGTTCATTAAAATCATCAAGTTGTTCATTAAAATTTTGTATATGTTGAAAATATTAATAGTAAGTAAGCACATAGTATATGTTTGTAAGTTGAGCTTTATTTACTTAAAGATTCTATGTATATAAAAGATATAGCTATCTAGAAATATATAATTCGATATTTTAATGTTTAAAAAATATATATTTTTTTGAAATTTATATTTGATAAATAAAAAAAATCACAGAGCTCGTATTAAAATAATATATACTTGAGTTTGTTTTACCAAAATTCTAAATATGTTTTCTATGAGCTCCTAAAATATAAATATTCTTAACAAACTACATATTCGTATTTAACTTAATATTCCAAATATTCTTCTATCTTGTAAGTCATAAAAATAGTTAGACATTTGCATATCTGACTACACCGCTAGAGATATAGCGTAAAGATATGTATGTGTATATGTATGTATGTATGTATGTATATATATAATATGCAAAATATTTTATATTTCTTAATTTGTTTGAGTGAGCTTGAGTAGTTTTTGACTGAGTTCACAGTGACTCAATGTTATCTCACTCTAGATAGCATTGAGTCACAACAGGGCGCATTGGGTGGTGGTCCCCAACGCCACACTCGTCTCCACTTTTCACACCAGCGGGGATGCACTGGCGTGCTTCGCCTTGGGAACGTTCTAACATTATGCGCCCGTATAGCGCTCGTGGTATATGGAATGTTACAGTCCTATGTATGGCTGGCAGGTATCGCTACAAGTAAGCCTTCCGTCTTCGACCCTCAAGTTGTTTGGGTATGTCCAGAGAATGAATGATGAAAGTACGGTAGAAATATATAAAAAGCAAAAGTTAGTGATCTCTTGCCATGATTAGGGAAGACTTCGGTTGACCCTAAAAAAAATAATAAAATTCTAGTTTGTGGCGTAGCCCACTTGAATTACGCTATTCAATATTATGCATATTATACATGTACCTCTTGAATCACTCTGTCTAACTCTATCGAGCGATAAGCGATAAGCGAACATCGCGTTAGTATTTAATTTAATGCAAACATTACTTTACAAAGAGTAATTTTTTTATGTGTATTCGAATAAGGCTAAAATTTATATCAAACTATTATAAAATATTAGTCCTTGCATTTAACTAATTTACCAATATCAAAATTGCTTCATTAAAATCTGCATACAACTTATAGGAGCGAGCTATACACAGATTGAATTTTTAATAAAATGAATAAGTTTAAGAGGAGTTTATAATATCGCTTTTCCTCTTCATTTACGTTGTATTCATTTAAAGTTGATCTTATAAACAATATTTACTAATATTTCTTGTATAAAATTAAACTTTTTTCAATAATCTTATGGCTTAGTTAAAACGTGTCGCGTCCTGTGTACGGGGTGACCATAAATTAAAATATATATAAAACTTCAAATCAAATTGAAAACATCTTTATAGAATAACACAAATAAGTTATTAATGATTATTATATAAATGAGAATAGAGAAATAGCGGTCTTACCACTACATGTGATCTCTGACAGGCAACCTTAACGATGCAAACAGCTATATTGAAAGTATTAAATATTAATTTTACTTTTATTATATACAAACATTTCTTGGCGCTCTTCGTCTATCTCGCACAATGAAGGACACGTGTAGATAGATATAAAAAAGTTGACTTTGTAATAAAATATTTTAATAACAGTTTACATACGTAGGTATATTATAAATTTTCTTGCAAGCAGCTAGGTCCTGTTATGAGAATTTCTCT